>PVHP010013035.1:0-41705 GCA_004024765.1 Zapus hudsonius
GAGGGAGGGAGGGAGGGAGAGAGGGAGGGAGAGAATATGAATATGGGCATGCCAGGGCCTTTTAGCACTGCAAAGAGCTAATCCAGGCTCATGCGCTACCATGTGCATCTAGCTTTACATGGGTACTGAGGAATTGAATCCAGGTCATCAGGTTTTGTAACAAGTGCCTCAACCACTGAGTCATCCTTACAGCCCTCTATTAAAATATAACCTTGCTTCTTGTGATGATGTCTGATGATGCACGGAGATAAAGTGGGATGAGTAATGTTGGTATTGTCACATAGTCTTAGGCTACTACATAACTGTTACCTAAGCACAAGCACACACTACCCAGGTGATTCAGATAAGACAGTTAATAGGCTAACAGGTCTAGCATGAATATGCTGGCCAAATTGACAACCCAGGTGGGAAGGAATAGGGTAGTGCAGAATTTCATTATATTATTCAGAAGTGAGAGCAGTCTAAAATGTATGCAATTGTTCATTTTTGGTATATTCCATTTCATAGTTTCAAACGGCACCCATATAAAGCAAAACGTGGTCTAACACTGGGGGCTGGAGAGATGGCTCAGTGATTAAGGCATTGAATGCAAAGCCTAAAGACTCAGGTTTAGTTCCCCAATGTTCCCATGAAGCCAGATGCACAAAGTGGCACATGCATCTGGAATTTCTTTGCAGTAGCTAGAGGCCCTGGCACGTCCATTCTTTGCTTCTCCTTTTCTCTCTCTCTCCTTGCAAATGAATAAATAAAAATTACACTCTGTATAAAATCACTTAAACATAATTGCAAAAGAAACTTTAGCTTTTCTGGTTTGTTTAACAGATTTGACTGCTTGTCTAGTTAAATGATAAACTAGTTTTCTTCTGTTAATCAATGTTAATATTTTTTACTTCAAGCTTAGTAGTTAGAAAGGATAGATCTACTTTGTTGTTGTTTTTTGTTGTTATTTTTTAAAGCAGGGTCTCACTCTAGCCCCGGCTGAACTGGAACTCGCTCATTTTATAGCCTCGAACTCACAGTGCTCCTCCTACCTCAGCCTCCTGAGTGCTGGGATTATAGACACAGCTGTGTGGGCAACTAAGAAAGAATTCTATACTTACCAATCTGCCAGTTCCTTTCTTTGGCTTCATTATAAAACTGATGCAGCACAAGGAAATCAATGACATCTGGCATGTCATGATACCTGTATAAAAATAAAGTGCATTAATACTAAAATCAAGATGTAAGAGTATGTATTATTTACTAAATATTCAGTAAATTACTATTAATATATATTATATTATATATTACTAAATATTTAGTAAAGATTATTTACTAAAAGATATATATTATATGTGGAGCTCATCAAGCAAAATTTTATAAAACCCACGGTCCCTAGAAATGCCTATACTTAAAAACTCCATTTGGTCTAAATTTATTTATGCTTCAAGTATACTAGGAAGCATTTTAAAGGTTTGTGTTTACCTCCTTACAACAATCCTAAAGAAAATATCAGACTATTGACATTTACATTTACATGAACAGATCACATGATTTGTTTATGGATGGATTCAAGTTTCCATCAATCCATCCATTCATATCATCTTCATGGTATGGAGCAACAAATCAGAAATGAATGCAGGTCTTAACTCTAAGAACTGTGGTAATACTACAGTGTTTCCTTCTCGTACTCTAAAGAATATCCAATGGGTATTAAAATTCACACACAAGCACAGAAACAGAAATAGCCACTCACTTAATGGAAAAAGACTCTCCAGTCATTTTGCCTGAAATGGGGTCCAGAAATGCAAGCTTCAAGCAGCATAATGTAGGTGGTCCAACCTCGTATTTAATTCCTACAATCTTAACAAACTCTTGCTCCTATTCATGAAAACACCACAAATTTATTTTTCAACATAAATATGTAGCACATAATAATTCATTATTACTTGAATAACTTAAGAAAGGTCTGACAATGAATTAAAGGTACTAAGACATGTCTCTTGACCCTTAATACGTAATAGTAAGTTGTAGTTTAGGGCAGTAAACCAAGGATAAACACCAGAATCCCCTAAATGAACTTTCCAAAATTCATATGCTTCAATGCTATTCTAATTTAATTCTATAGGTTTGGGGTAGAACTCAATATTATATTCCTAAAAAAAGTAAACTCTCCTAAGTATTATGAGCCTCCACTTAGTTAAAAAACCATTGCCCAGCATAAATATAATATGTAAGCAAACAGGTTTATGTGCATGCATATATTTGAAGACATATTTCAAAAGCAGTATTATAATCTCACACATTATTTTTCACATTTACAAGATAGTAACACGTATCTTCATAGGTACAGTAATTTAAGTAATTCACTAGCATATAGCAGAGATAGGACTAAAATTCAAGTCCTCCTGTAAATTTCATGCTCTTATATCACTCATCTGCTGCCCAAATAATTCCCTAGAATCACAGAGTTAAGATTAGAAATAAGAAATCACATCAGTCATCCCTTAATTCTAAAAGAAAACTTGTTGGGCATGGTAGTGCCTTTAATTCCAACACTCAGGAGGCAGAGGTAGGAGGATTACTGTAAGTTTGAGGCCAGCCTGGGACTACAGAGTGAGAACCAGATCGTCTCGGGCAAGAGACCCTATCTCAAAAAACAAAAAAAAATAGATAGATAGATAGATAGATAGATAGATGATTGATAGGTAAGAAAGAAGCAAAGAAACAAAGGAAGAGAAAGAAACAGAACTCAATTCTTATAGATTTCTGAGTAGATAGTATCATACCCATCTAACAGGAAACGGTCATATAAAGCTCATTTGGTAATACATTTTATCTCCTTATAACATCAATCAATATAACTTTTTCTACAAATGTCTTGACTAAATATTTAGTTGAATAAATGTGCATTTTTTCCTTTTTTATCCTTCCTGTTAAGCATATTTTGTTACACAACCTTTCATTTGCATACAAAATCATGGTATACTTGTGCCCTTAACTATCTTTTTCCAAAAATTCAGGAAAACAAAGAAAACATAATATAAACCTAAGTATGAATGATTACATGTGCATACCTATGTTATACATATTTATATATAAATGAAGTCATAATATTTGATATAAAATATCCTTCAACATTATATATCCATATAGAAATTTAGATATTATATCACAAGAGACAATCTCATAAATCATCCCAAATTTCTCAGTTTCTTGTGGGTTATGGTATTTACCCTATCTCAAAGCTGCCAGAATCTTGCAAGTATTTATAGTACACATGGTTTATATCTGGAATGTAACTGACAAGGAAAATATTCGCACTAGGGAATTCTTGATTTGCTCTGAAATTTACAGAAAAATAGTATAAATAAGACAATTTGCAATCTATATTTTTTGTTATTGTTTTGTTTGAAACTGAGTGTCCTCCTTTATCCTAGGCTGCCCTCAAACTCACAGAAATATTACTCTAGCTTCCAAGAACTAAGATTACAGTAATTAGCCACATTCCATCCTACAAATTTTGAGAAGCATATATGATCTAGAAGAGTCCCTCCTACAATAGTATCAGGCATCAATTAATCTTGGATAAACAATCAACACCAAAATACATATGAAGTAGAAAAAAGGCTTATGGGTAAAGTAACTTAATCTCAAAGCTCCTTCATTTGCATGCTTATCATTTCTGCAAACTTACCCTGAGATCCATTTTGTTCCATGGCTGCTTCTGTAAATTAACACTATATATTTTAGATTTCCTTACAGCCCGCACATATGCTTCATGCCCTTGCCTGAAATAAATAAGCTAAAAGAAAAAAAAATCCAGTATTACATATTACTTAAATCTAGAGATCCCAATATATATTTGTATATAAATTGTCTTCTGATAACAGAAAATAAGACTGTCTGTTAACCTGTAACAAGTACCACATTGTACAAATACTGTATACTGTCCTTTTCTCTCAAACAGCTTCCAAAATCAAACAATTAGAGATAAAAATGGACCATGAGAGGGAAAAATTCAATTTTAAGTAAGGGGTATGGAGAGGGCAATAAAACATAAGAGACAGGAAAGAGACTAGAAGCTAATGGCTACAAGTAGAGAGGTGGGCAGGGAACTAGGTTAGACTAGTGAAAATATATGAAAATGACAAAAGGAAACCTATTCCTTTATGTGCTAATTAAAATATATTTGGAATTCAATTATATTTTGTATCATAATTCTTTAAAACACAACCAGTTCTGCGTACACCATCTTGAATTTTTTTTTTCAAATTAGGATCTCGCTCTAGCCCAGGCTGACCTGGAGTTTACTATGTAGATTCAGGGTGACCTTAAAACAAAGGCAATCCTCCTGCCTCTGCCACCATGCCTGGCTTTCGTCTTGAAATTATTATTATTTTTATTTTGTTTACTTATTTGCAAGAAGAGAGAGAGAGAAACAATGGGTGTGCCAGGGCCTCTAGCCAATGCAGATGAACTCCAAATGCATATACCACTTTGTACATTTGGCTTTACATGGATTCTGGGGAATTGAACCGGAGTCCTTAGGATTTCTAGGCAAGTGCCTTAATAACTAAGCCATATCCCCAGCCCTCATCTTGAAATTTTAAAGGAAAATGAATTCAAGTGCTTGGTAAGTCTTTAATTTTTTAAGATAGCATTTACTACAATGCTCTATATTCAAAAAGGGAAATTTCTTTTCCTCAGCCATTTAATAGTGGTGACAGAGTTGAGTTGCAAAAAACACAACAAAGAAACACAAAAAATATGAAAGAGATCAAACCAAATCAACCCATTTCCAGCCTCCTATCTCCCCTATGACCTATAAGATAGAGGAAATATCATAGAACAAATTCAAGATCCTATTTCTAAAAGATACCAATGATTGCACAGAAGGCTCAATCAAGTAGCTGAATGAACTAAAGAAATCCATTCAAGATTTTTACAAAACAGTCTCCAAAGTGAATGAAACTGTTAGCAAATTGGGGAAGAAATTCCAAAACATGAAGGACAAATTCAGCAAGGAAATCAAAACACTGAAAAAGAACCAAACAGGAATTCTAGAAAGGAAAGAACCACTCAAATAAAATCACAACACAGAGCATTAACAACAAGTAAAACCATACACAAAAATCAACTTCCAGAGATGGAAGACAATGCTGAGGTAAGAGTTCACACAGACATATGAAGAAAACAAACAAGGAGCGTGAATAATATTTCCAAGTACAGGATACATTCAAGAGACCAAACTCTAGAATTCAAGGGGTAAAAGAAAGAGCTGAGATAACATGTAGAGGAATTGCAGGTTTATTCACTGAAATCATAGCAGAAACTTCCCAAACGTAGAGGAAGAAGTTAATATGCAAACACAAGAGGCATTTAGAGCTCCACATAGGCAAAGAACTTCATGACACATCACTGTCAAAGTGTCAAAAAATACAGTGTAAGAAAACTACTAAAAGCTGTAAGGGAAAAACACCAACTCACATACAAAGAACACCAAAATAAGGTCAGACATTTCCTCAGCAACCTTAAAAGCCAGAAAAAAAATTTTTATATGTTTTATATATTGATTTGTAAATGAGAGAGAGTATGGATGTGCCAGGGCCTCTAGCCACTGCAAAGGAACTCCAAATGCATACACCACTTTGTGCATCTGGCTTACATGGGTACTGGGGAATTGAACTTGGGTCCTCAGGCTCTAGGTGAAACTGCCTTAAACTCTGAGCAATCTCTCCAGCCCAGCCAGAAAAATTTTGAATGATATATTTCATACTCTGAAAGTAAACAACTTCGAACAAAGAGTGCTATACCAAGCAAAAAATCTTTCAAAATTGATGAAAATATAAGGACGTTCCAAGACAAACAAATTAAGGCAACTCATGACAACCAAACAAGCACCTTAGAAAATTCTTAAAGGGATACTAAGTGGAAAAAGAGAAACAGTGTCATCCAAGTGAGCATGTGTAAGAGTAGCAAATAAGAAAGGGAGAGGGGAACAAAAAAGATGTGAATATGAACCAACTACATTTAACACAGCTAGCCAGGACATCTCCAAAACCAAAACCAAAACAACCATAACCTCACACAATAAAATCATGGGAAACCCCTCTCAATAATGACAGTAAATATAAATGGTATCAATTCACCAATATAGACATGTACAAACTGGCTGTATTAAAAAATAGGGTTAAAAAATAAAAAAATTAAAAAATAGGATTCAACTATCTGTTATCTTCAATAAACTTATGTAGCTAGCAAAAAAAATTCACAGACTACTGCAAAAGAATTTATGTAAAGCAACTTATCAAGCAAATGTGAACAGAAAAAAAGCAGGCATAGTTATTCTTATACTGATCTTCAAACCAAAGCTTATCCAACACATAAAAAGACACACTTCATATTAATAAAGAGAACAATTGATCAATACTTAAAAGTATACATGGTAACATAGGTCCAGACACAATAATAACGGGGTACATTACTATCTCACTCAAATATTTAGATAAGTCCTCCAAACTAAGAATCAGCAAAGATATTTCAGAACTAAATTATATCTACAGCCACCTGGGACATGGGGAGATGGCTCAGTGGATAAAGACGCATGCTTACAAAGCCTAATGGCCCATACTCAATTCTCCTACCACCCACATATAGCCAGATAGGCATTTAATTGCAGCAGCAAGAGACCCTGGTGTGTGTGTGTGTGCATGCACACACACGCGCACACATAAATAAGTGAATTTTTTTTAAAGACCAGCTGGGCCAGGCGTGGTGGCACACACCTTTAATCCCTGCACTTGGAAAGCAGAGGTAGGAGGATCGATGTGAGTTCGAGGCCAGCCTGAGACTACATAGTGAATTCCAGGTCAGTCTGGGCTAGAGCTGGAGCCTACCTCAAAAAAACCAAAAATCAGGAGGGGATTTTTAAAAAGCCCAGCTGGATTGGATTTAACAGTTATCTACAGCATATTCCATCCAAGAGATAGACAGAACACACATTCTTCTAAAAACCACTTCATGATCAAAACACTTGAAAGACTTAGAATAGAGGGCCTATACCTCAACATAATTAAAGCCATATACAAAACTCCTAAAGCCCAAATAATACTCAATGGGGAAAGACTCAAGGAGTTCCCACTAAATTCAGGAACAAGAAGGGGTGCCCACTCTCACCACTGCTTAACATAGTCCTTGAAGTTCTAGCCAATGCAATAAGATAGGAGAAAGTCATAAAAGGGATACAAATTGGAAAGGAAGAAGTGAAATTACTCCCTTTCACAGATGACATGATCCTATATATATCAAACCTAAAGGTCAGAACCATCAAACTAGTGAGGATCATTAATATCTTCAGTAAAGTGGCAGGATACAAAATTAACCCACAAAAATCAGTAGCCTTCCTATATGCAAATGACATACATACACAAAAAGCAATCAGCAAAACAGTCCCATTTTTAAGTAGCCACAAAAAAAATCACATAGCTTGCAATAACACTAAGGATGTGAAATACTTGTATAATGAAAAAATAAAAAGGCTCAAGAAGGAAAATGAGGATGCCATGAAAAGATGGAAAGATCTTCCATGCTCCTGGAGAGGCAGAATCAATATTGTGAAAATAGCAATACTTCCAAAAGCTAAATACAGATTCAACACAATACCAATAAAAATAACAGCCTCATTCTTTTCAGACATAGAAAACATAATCTCCAAATTGATTTGGAATGGCAAAAGGCCTCAGATATCCAAAACCATCCTTAGTAAAAGAAGCATGTCAGGTGGTATCATCATACCCCACCTAAAGATATACTACAAAGCCATCGTAACAAAAACAGCATGGTACTGGAACAAAATAGACAGATAGACCAATGGAACAGAACTGAAGACCCTGCCCTAAGCTCAAGCATACTTCATATTTGACAAAGATGCCAACAATGTTAACTGGTGTAAAGATAGAATCTTTAACAAACAGTGCTGGACAAATTGAATAAATACTTGCAAGAAAATGAAACTAGACCCTCTCCTCTCACCATTCACAAAAATCAACTCCAAATGGATCAGAGACCTCAATGTAAGACCTGAAACTCTGAAAACCCTGAAGAGAAACTTCGGGGAAACTCTATGAGATAGGAATAGGGAGAAACTTCCTGAACTAACCTCAGATACCCAGGAAGTGCAATAATCACTTAACCAATGGCATCTCATCAAGCTTCTGTACAGAGAAGCATACCATACTCAAAACCAATAGACCACCATCAAACTGGGAGTTAATCTTTGCCAGCTACAACACAGATAGAGGTCTAATATCTAGAACATACAAAGAACACAAAAAATTAAATAAAAAAGTATCAAACAGCCCTCTCACAAAATGGGAAACTGAATTAAACAGGGAATTCACAGAGGAAGAAATACAAATGGCCAACTCCCATTTGAGAAAATGTTCAATGTCATTAATCATCAGAGAAATGCAAATCAAAACAACAATGAGATTCCACCATAATCCAGTCAGAATGGCAACCATTAAAAAATCTACCAATAATATATGTTGGTGAGGATGTGGGGAAAAGGGACCCTCATTCACTGCTGGTGGGAATGCAAATTTGTACAACCACTTTGAAAAGCAGTGTGGAGGCTCCTAAACTGGATGGATATAGAGCTACCAAAGGACCCGGCTAACCCTCTACTAGGTATCTACCCACAAGATCCCTCACCAAAGCACAGAGACATTTTCTCAACCCTGTTTACATGGCAACTCAATTCATAAGAGCAAAGAATTGGAACCAACCCAAATGCCCATCACTGGACAAATGGATATCAAGTTGTGGTATACACTATGGACTTCTACATAGCTGAAAGGGAAAATTACATAAAGAAATTTAAAGAGAAATGGTTGGACTTGGAGCAGATCATTCTTAGCGACCTCACATAAGAGCAGAAAGCCAAGCACTGCACATTCTCCCTCATATGTTGTTCCTAACCTGAACATTAAGAAAATTAAGCCTGAACATTAAGAACATCTGTCAGTGAATGGGGAGACTATAAAAGGGTATGCAAAGAATTGGGGCGGAGGAATGGGAGGATGGAGGGACTCATACAATAAACTAAACTAATAATGAATCAACACCATAAAATCCGAGCTTTAATACAGTAAGCTCCCAAGGAAGCTGTGGGCACTACCTGGTACGAGGGGCCATGAATAGAATGGAAGGAAGCCTAACCTCCAAAAAATTGCTTAAGACTGCACCTCCCTATCCCAGTTATTGGTTCCTTCCCACACCGAGCTGTTGATCAAAGAGACCTACGAGGTCCCCAAAATGTGACAGACTTCTGTCAAAGCTCTTGAATGCCCGTCCGAAGCCTAAGATGCTATTGCTGAAGAAATCACAGAGCGTAATCAAACAACACCAAGAGATCCTGCTAGATCCAGAATGGTAACCAGCTCCCAGATGGTAGCATGTGTAGCATTGGAAGGTGTTGCATGAGCTGCCAGGGAAAACTGGTCAGTGATATTTGGAGAAAGCAGAGATTATTGATATACAGTATAGACAGTTGTCACAAGAATGCTGAACACAAGGTTATATGCAAGAGACCAGCAAGCCAAGAAATACTCATTTGTGCAATAGTAGTGCTAAACCTAGCAGGGTAATCACCAGCTTACTTATTGGCTAAAAGATCCACTTAGTGACAAGGAACACTTAACTGGAGATGGGATGCATGGCAAAATCTTATGCGGACCAAGAACCTGGGCTCGTAGGGGTAATTCCCACTCCCTGAGAGCTACAGAGAGGCTACACCCATTAGGAGCTAGCCAAAATAGCAATGTTATCTCATTTAACCTATATTGAGCTCACTCTATGATGGAGATGCTGTTTGCATTTTTCAGAAGGCATTAAGAGAGTTGGAGAAAACCCAATTCCACCAACAAGTCATTGGATTAGGGCTGACTTCCTGGCAGGAGACAAACCACACCTAACCTTCACACAGGGCCCAAATGAAACTCATGAGAAAGTGACAAGACAAACAGGAGACCAATCACCACAGGAAGTCTGATAACTCATGAAAGGTCAATGCAGACAGACACCAACAATACCCAACACCAACCCAGGGCAAAGGTCCAGAGATACTTAAGATCTCAACAATAAAGCAGACAATAAACAATAAACTCACCCACCATGACTCAGGGAACTGAGTGGAAGAGAGGGCGGGAAGAATGTAAGAGCCAAGGTGGGGGAGAATATCCAGAGACATCGCCCCCCCCCCAGGAACAATACACAAAGGGAGAAGGAAAAAAAAAAACTGGCTAACTCTGGTGTAGTTTATAACCCCCTAACCTATGGACAGATCCAGTATGCTCACTGAGTAAGTACCACAGTGGGTAGGGGACAGAGAGGAGGGAAATGGGGAAAGTCACAAGATTTGCTCATACAATGTATAAACTTATTCATAATAAAGATATTAAATAAAATTAAAAAATAAAATAAAAGAGCTAATATGATGCCAAAAAAAGTGAAAGCAAGAAAGGAGGCTAAATTGAGGGGGAGTACACAAAGGGGAAGGGGGAAGGAGAAGGGAAGAGATATTAAAAAATATTTAAACACCATAAGGGAACATCACTCCTTGTATGCAAATAAATAAATTTAAAAAATAAGATAATTAATTTTTTAGCATATGGAATTCAAACTAGTTTTTGTCTGCATAATTACAATTTTTTTTATTTATTCAATCACAGGTTCAATAAGCCCTATACATAAAATATCATATGCCTATTTACTGAAAGAAGTTATTACCTTTCAGTAAATTTTCATTTTTAAAATTTATTTGCAAGCAGAGTGGGATGGGGGAGAAGGACTGGGCATAGCAGGACCTCTTATCACACTGAAAAGGAACTAGACACATGCTCCACTTTGTGCACTTGGCTTTACATGGGTACTGGGAAATTGAACATAGGCCATCAGGCTTTGCAAACAATTGTCTTTAACTGCTGAGCCACCTCTCCAGCCCTTCCTTCAGTATGTTTTTTATCAGATTGAATAGTTTTTTAACATTAGTACTTGAACAAAAGGATTCAAAATACCATTCAGTGCTATAGAGATGGGTCAGCAGTTAGGGTACTTGCATACAAAGTTGCTTGACCCAAGACAGAGGTAGGAGGATCTCCTTGATTTTGAGGCCACCCTGAGACTACATAGGGAATGTCATGTCAGCCTGAGCTAGAGTGAGATCCTACCTCAAAAAAACAAAATGAAACAAAACAAAATAATAAATAATACCATCCAGGTCTACTAAGTCACAACTAAGATGAGAATTAACACAATTATCTTTATGACTTAAGTAAACTAATTTAGCTCAACGTTCACTGAGCACCTATTACATTAAAAACACTATGCCAGGCCCCAAAGGATGCAAAGATTAATTATACCGAATCACCTTCTTTGACAACTATATAATTGAAGAATAAAACTAAGATAGTACACATATCATTATAGCAGATTAACAATGTAAATTTCTAAGATTGAATGATGATAATATTCTTTAAGCTCTGAGAGAAAAAAGGTTTTATCAGGTAATAAGTACCTCATCTCCCATCTGTGGAACAAATGGGGAACGTCGTGGTATGGTATCCAAAATCCACTGAGGGGCAAACCATTCTTCATTAGGCTCACCTGCCATAGAAACAAGTCCACCTTTCTAAATTTAAAAATAAATAGTATTATATCAAATATTGCTCATAAGCACAAGCATGAATAATAACAAGAAAATAGCAGGTAAAGAACAGTAAAGATATTAGATTATATACAAACATAAAAAAATACAATCATTAAACATTTTGTCATCCACCAATGAAAAAGTCAAGTGGCTTACTTCTGGATCACAGACAATAACTTGACATTATATACCATCTAAAAAACTTTTACTTTTCATGTTTCTAGAACATCATATCCATTCAAATACTCGTAACAATAAGTTTTAGCAATACAATAATGATAATCAACAAGATAAACATTCTCATGCCACATAAACATGAATAGAGAATATTTATAAGCAAACTATTTCTCTATATGTGTACACATTTGATGATTTTCTTTCCGATAAACATTCAGATTGTTAAATTTCCTAATCCATACCTCTTTGGTACATATTTAAGTATTTCTGAAGTATATATGCCTGGGAGTAAAATTGATACTTCAGAGGATATGAAAACATTTTAAAATAGACAGTCAATCATGCTTCTAAAACAATAGCAAAGCTTGGGGCTGGAAAGATGGCTTAGCAGTTAAAGGCACATCCTTGCAAAGAATGATGGCTGGGGTTCAATTCCCCAGTACCCAAATAAAGCCAGATGCACAAAGAGGCACATATATCTGGACTTCGTTTACAATGGCAAGTGTCAGTGGCACACCCATTCTCTTTCTCTCTTTCCTTCCCTCCCTCCCTTCCCCCTTCCTTCCTCTCTCCCTCTCTCTCTGCAAATAAATAAATAAATATATTGAAAAAATTAAAATAGCTAAGGTGTAATGGGAGAGGAATATGATCAAATTATAACATGCTAATGTATTATAGTTCTCAATAAATAATGTTTAAAAATAATAAGACAACAAGGTGCCACAGGTTTGTGATCCCAGCAACTCAGGAGACTAAAGCAAAAGGATTAGAAGTTCAAGACTAGTCTGGGCAACTCAGTAAGAATCTCTTTCAAGAAAAAAAGTATAAAAAAGTGCTAGAGATATATTTCAGTATTAGAGCACTTATCTAGCTTGTATAAAGCCTTAGGTTCAATCCCATATAGTGGAAAAAAAAAGAAATTAAGCCTACTAATAAAATAGGATACAGAATATTTATATAATATTTTCTCTCATATATTAAGAATATCAAGAGTTCATCTGTTGGGGTATCAGTCATTCTCCATTTAGTAATTCAGATTTCCTGAAATTAACATAACTATCACCCCTTTTCTATTGTTAAGTGTGAAAATACATTCTCGTTATAATGTTAATCTATAAACAAAGGATAAAATACAGCATACTGTGTAAATTAATGCTTGATGTCCCCCCCTAAATGAAATTACAGTGGTGGGGGGAGAAAGTACAGTGCGATGAAATCAAATACAAATGAATAAAAGGGCTCTATAAATTTGTCGTGCTCTTCTTTTCTGGGTCAAACAAGCATACTAATTTATAATGGGCAGCAGTTTGGCAAAATAATTTTATACTATAATGGCTCATTTTTATAGAACTTTGCTACATTTCACCAAACTGTCAAAATTTTAATATAAAAACACATTATAACAATGAAGACACTTTAACACCTACTTTTGATAACAGAAAAAAATCTTTAAAATTTGAAGTCACTTTAAACAACTTTTAGTCACTTTGTCAGACGGATTGTTATTTTTAGACAAAAGCCAAATGTTACTATTTTATATTTTCAAGTATCAAATGCACAGAGAAGAACAATAAAAACAACCCATGAAGTTACAAACCTTCTTTCTAGTCTGCTTAGGTTTCTTTTGCCTGTCTTCTAGTGACTTCAAATTCTCTTCATCAGAGCTGCTGTAGATTTTCTGTGTTGCCTGTCTAGTTTGTCTTTTTGGAGGCTGCAAATTTATTCCAGCATCTGCTGTCCAATCAGAATATTCACTTGATGAATCACTGTAAATAAATCAAAATTGCAAATATCTAAATAAAAAAGCTCATAACTGAATAATGATCATTCTGTTATCAAATAGCATTACAAGTTTTACGGACTGAAAGAGAAATAAAACAATAGAATTTTGATCACTCTATGATTTTAATGGAAATTTTTAAAATTAAAGTTTAATAGTTTCCTATAACAGGATTTCAATTTCCTGTCTGAATCATAAAACTGCTTGAAATGAAGATGTACTTTATTGATGGATAGGGTGACTTGGAATAAATATAGAAATTTGCCAATATGTATAATCTTGAAAGAAAAACAACCTAAAATCCGGTTGTGATGTCAAAGAATGTATGAGAAAATTAAGAAGAAGCAAAACGTCTCTAAATTTCGAATCCAGTATTCTTTCTACTATAAAATATCACTTACCTCTACTTTTATCAAATTCCTATGAAATATAAGTTCATACATAAACATAAGATAATTTTGACCAAATCAAAATCATTAAGACTACCTAGATGAACTTTCACTTTGCCATTCAACAACAGGATCCTCTACAGAAGCATCACTTGTGCCAACAGTTTCATCTTCCTACAGGAAAGAGAGAAAGTGAAATGTATGGTTAGCATTAGGCAGCACAATATTCAACTACCTGTTCTATAACTTTTTTCATTCTCTAAAAATACATCTAGTTAAAATGAATATAATATTTTCTACATATACCTACCATTTACAGGTAAAGATACCAACTATTTAAAAATATCTGACATTACACTATCATATTGATATAAAACATTACTTTATTGCCTCAGAAAGACTACTTAAGACCAAATACATGCACAGTCCTTTAAGATGCTCAGAGCATTCTTTTAAAAATACTGGGTATGCCAGGCATGGTGGCATACACTTTCAATCCCAGCACTTGCGAGGCAGAGGTAAGAGGATCTCCATGAGTTCGAAGCCACCCTGAGACTACATAGTGAATTCCTTGTCAGCCTGGGCTATAGCAAGACCCTACCTCAAAACAAAACAAAACTAAAAAATGCTGGATGAGCATTGTTTTATGATCAGGATACTCATGGAGGAAAAGAGGAGAGATCTAAAAAGAACTAGCTTAAGAACTGTGAATGGTAGGAGAAAGGGAGGACCATGTAGAGTTAATGTACAATACTCATTATGTATGTGTCCTGGTTAGAATCAGAAGTCACCCATAAACCCATGTGTCCTAAATGCTTGGTCACCACCTGATGGCCATTTGGGAGGTGGAGCCTTGCTGGAGGCCCTGTGTTGATAGGGGCGGACCTTGAGGTTTATTAGCCCCTAGCTAGCAGGTGTTAGTTTGCTCACATTCCTGCTACTATTTTCCACCTGCTCTGGCAAGATGGTGATACACAGCCTCTGCTCTACTTGCCATCATGAAGCTTTTTCCCCTCAAGATTATAAGCTAAAATAAAAACTTTCCTTCCATTAGCTGCTTTTGGTCAGTTGCTTTATCCCAGCAACAAGAACTTAATTATAATACCACCTAGCCAATAGAGTTGTTGAAAGAGCAAAATGACTGGAGAACAGAGGAACAGAAAGAAAAGAAATGTCATCCCCTCTTTTAATTGTCATGAAAAGGGTGGGCCTGAAAAAAATCAACATTCAACCATCTCAATGACTGAAGTGAATAACAAAAAATGTATATATAAATGTATAAATAAATAAATAAATAAATAAAATGTATATACAAGTGGTAAGTTATTTCTGCTGATTATAGTTCAATTTGTTCCATTTCTAAGATTTTCTCTTATTGTCCCAAAGCCAAATTTATGTAAGCATAAGTGAGACCTTTTCCAGAATAATATCTTAGGTAGATATCTGGCAAGATAATTTATGGTTTCAAACTCTGACTGTAAAATACCTTACATATGAATAAAGCACCGAAATAATTTTCTATTAAATTATCCCTTAAAAACAAACCCAAGTGGATGATACAAACTAGGAAACAAAAAATAAGAAATCATACTAAGGGCTTGAGAGATGGCTCAGTGTTTATAAAGCCTAACAACCTGAGTTTGATTCCCCAGTACCCACGTAAAGACAGACACACAATAGTAACACAGGCGTGTGGTGTTCATTCACAGCAGCTAGAGGCTCTGGCATGCCCATTCTCTCTCTGCCTCTTTCTCTCTGCTTACAAATAAATACATAAAAATATTAAAAATAATCATACTGAAAAAGAATAATCATACTGCGTCTCTTCTTTTTGGAGAAGTTTATCACCATGCTTCATTTTTCCTACTCTGCTCACCTGATTATTAGTATTTAAGCTGATGACTAAAATAAGCCTTTCTCCTTGCTCAGATATTATTTGATGTGAACAGTTTTATGTAAGAAGCATCCAGAGCAAATTGGCTGGAAACAATATGGAAACAGTAGAAAATGCATTTAGTGAGCGCTACTGGCTCAGTGATGAGGATATGGTGTCTGGATTTTGTTGTTGTTGTTGCTTATTTTAATGGAGATGTGGCTGGTCTAGAGTTTCCTTGTTTTGTTGCCAAAGTTGGCCTCAACTTGAGGTGAGATTGATGCTTCAGCCTCTGTGCCTCTCCCTGCCCTAACTGCTGGATTACAGACATGTGCCACAAACCCAGGCTATGTTATTGGTTTGTTAAGTAAATAATTTAGAAAGCTAGGCATTGTGGTTCACTGCTTTAATCACAGTACTTGGGAGGCTGAGGTAGAAGGACCATTGTGAGTTTGAGGCCACTCTGGGCTTCAGAGTGAGTACCAGGTCAGCTTGGGCTAAAGTGAGATCCTGCCTAAGAAAGAACATATACTGAACAAAGAGCAGATTGTCTAACCTCCGAGGAGCTGTCGGAATCTTCTTGTGCACCTGAATTTTCACATGGGGCTTGTGAATTATGTTCTATGTTGGACCGTGTTTGGTAAGTGTGCTGACGCTTGCGTTGTGTCCTTCGCAAAGACCTTCCACAGCTAGGTTGATAATCATTCTGTAAGAGAAGGAAAATAGATTTTGAAAGATGAAATCATCAGTGAATGCATAAAAGATGAACATGTATAAAAGAAATCAGCTAGACAGGGGATGAGGTTGAACTTCCAAAAAGAAACTCAATATATAATAATTACTAATATAGCTTTGTGATCAAATTAAAGATGTTGGTAAAAGAATTTGCCTATTTGGAATATATGTACACCATGCTATTCACAATTAAATAATGGATAACATACTGTCATGGTTTGATCCAGGTGTCCCCCACAAACAAATGAATGTGTTCTGATAGATCGATCCACAGCTGATGGCAATTCAGGAATTAGAACCTCACTAGAGCTGTGTTGTTGGGGCGGGCATATGGGGTTATAAACCAGCTCCCCCTTGCCAGTATTTGGCACACCTTCCTGCCGCTGTTTGCAGTGCTGTGGCGGAGGTGATGTCCACCCGTCTGCTCGTGCCATCATCTTCCCTGCCAGGATGGAGTCTCCCCTCAAGTCCATAAGCCTAATAAACCCATTCCTCCACAAGCTATTTTTGCTTGGGTTCTTTCTGCACAGCAACTAGAAAGCTGACCGCAACACATATCTACATTATATTTAATATAATTCTTTTAGACCACAGTAAATTTTTTATTTACTCTATTTTTTCAACTTCTATAATTATTTTATAATGTGTCTGAATTTATTATTTTAAAAATATTATTAAATATCTATTGGGAACTTTATGAATGAACATATTGTAATTTGGTCATCTTCCCATCATGTCTTTTGTCTTCTCTCTCCTGTACCCATTCCACTGAGGTAGTCCTTCCTCTGTTTTGTTGTTTTATTCCTTTTTTCCTCCTGTCCATAAAGGATATTTCAACATGGCATCCAGGGCTCAGGGGAAACATTGCAGAAGGGAGCGGGGGAATAATATAAAACCCACAGGCTAGGAAGGCATACTGTGGGGCACAGTCCTCCTGACAGGAACCTACTGGTACATTCATGACCCCACAGTGAATAACCAATAACCCCATGAGACCTTCACTTTTCTTTAACCCATAAACATTTTGACACAGTGTAGTTCTTTTATTCTTTTTTTGTTGTTTTGTTTATTTTTGAGGTAAGGTCTCACTCTATCCCAGGCTGACCTGACACTCACTCTTAGTCCCAAGCTGGCCTCAAACTCACAGTGATCCCCATCCTCCCAAGTGCTTGGATTAAAGGCATGCACCATCATGCCTGGCCTAACATAGTATAATTCTTAATAAGTACTTCTTTAGTTCCATAACCCCATATCCCATGGACTGACCCAGGAAGCTCACTAAGAAGGGCCCCCAACGTGTTGGGGACAGGGAGGAGGAAAATGAGGATACCATCATAAGACTTAGATACACTGTATCTAATTACTGACAATAAATATGGAAATTTTTTTAAATCTAGAGAATTTTTTAAAAAAATATTAACATATACAATTAGATTTTCTCAGTAAGACATTCTTACTTTAGATTAGTATTCTTAACTATTATAAAAGAACTTAAGAATGCATCCAACCCAATCTGAGCTACAGTGAGTTACAGGGCAACCTGAACTACAAAATGGGATACTATCTCAAATACCCCAAAATAAATTTAATAAAGTTTATATTACTTATAGTAATAGAATTCAAGATAATCCACATATAGATGCTAGGGAGATGGCTCAGCATTTAAAGGTGCTTGCTTGCAAAGCTTATGACCTGGATTCGATTGCCCAGTACCCACAAACCCAGTATCCACATAAAGCCCGATGCACAAAGTGGCACATGCATTTGTAGTTCATTTGCAGTGGCAAGAGTCCCTACCTTGTCCATTTTCACTCTCCTCTTTCTCTTTCCTCACAAATAGATAAACCATGTATAAAAGATACAATGAAAAATCCACATCATGCTTAAATTCCCTGTATCTCACTATGTGTAAACAGTGTAAAAGTTAATTTAATTAATAATGAGTAATTGAACTGATCTTATAATAAGGGTTGGCAGAAATTCAATTACAGGTTAAAAGAGTTAATAGTAACAACTAAGCTGTGCGTGGTGGCACACACCCTTAGTCCCAGCACTCAGGAGGTAGAGGTAGGAGAATCAACCTGAGTTTGAAGGCCACTGAGACTACATAGGGAATTCCAGGTCAGCCTGGGCTATAGTGAGACCCTACATCAAAAAGCTCCCCCCAAAAAAACCACCTAAAGTTTGATGTACAAATAATTTTATTTTAATATTCACAAGTATAAAATGTTATTGTTATTGTTGTTATTGTTGGCTGACAATGCAAAGCTGCAACCCTAATATGTCATTAGGAATAAGTAAATCTAGCAGTCATATAAACTAGTGTCAACATGCTACATTCTTTCAGCATTAATCTTATTTATCTGAGAGATAATTGGTCAAAGTACTGAGAGTTACTGAATGCTGAATGTTCACCTCTAAAGGGGACATCTATAGCACCCTCTACAAGACGGGGAGCACTGCAGCAGAAACAGCAGAAAGGATTTAAGAGCTGGAGGCAGGATGTTATGGAACACAAACTCCAAGACTTTTGAAAATTTGAACTTGCAGAAGCTACAATTGCTGGCACAATATCTGCTCAAGACTGAGCTCATCAAAACCCTGCCATAGTAAGCAGAGAGGATCATAGGACCTGGCCATCCATGAGCATGTATATGCAGTTAACAGTTATAACAGTGGGGTCAGTGTAGCAACTGATAAGATGTCATGCTTCTGTAAGGAAATCTTCACCCATGTTCTTGTTAACCCTAATGAAACTCACTGGATCATAAAACAGTTTTAGAAAAATATGAAAATAGAAAGGGAGATTAGAAAGAGTTGGAGGAAGACAAGGGGAGGTTAATAGGATGAAGATAACTAAAATACATTATGTACATATATTAATGTCATAATGGAACCCAGAGTGCCTACAATTAATATATGCCAATAAAAACACTAAACAGATAGAAACCATGAATCTGAATCATTCAAAATCTCTAAAATTACTAATCACGAGAGAAGATTAAATAAGCTAACAAAACCACAATTTCAAAACTAGCATCAAAATCGTGTAGGAATATTTTAGATATCCACATTTTATTTGCCTAAATTTGTGTTAATCAATATTGAAAAAATAAAGTTAAAATTCAGAATCCACTGCTTAACTTTTTTAAAGAAAACGAAAATAATCCTAGACTGTCTTATTAACTATAGTCTATAGAAGTGGTGGAATGATGGGAAAAACTTTTGCATTCTGATCCTTCTAATATGGTGAACCAGAGATTACTAGAAAGCTTATCAATACCTAATGAGGAATAGGCAGCCTACCTCTTGGTATATGTACTACTGGAAAACAAATCCAGTATTTAAGAATGTATCAGTAAGTTCTTCCATGATTAGGTAGGCTAGAGATGGGTCTGGGCAAGACCAGCAAACTTTTATATAGAGGGTTAGAATCTAGTTTTGGCTTTCCAGGACTTATAATTTATGTTCCAACTACTCAATTCTTTTTATAACATAAGAACAACCAAACACAAAATAAAAATGAGTGTGTGGTGGTAGTCCCATAAAATTAATTTAACTATAATAAAAAGTAGACAGGATTTGATCCATTAGATGTAACTTGCTAACCTGTTATCTAGGGTAGGTGAGCATTTGCCTTATCTTATGATTAGTGAGCAGTAGTGTTTATAGTGTTCTACTTTAACAATATGAAAATGATATTTTAATATATACACTTAGAGTGATGACAACTCGTAGAATTTTGGGACAGTTTTGGTTTTTGTGTTACAGTCTTGACCTTGTATAACTTTGTTGATATTAATAATTATCATATATGTATATATGTGAATTTGAGGTTCAACAGTAGGTTCTATGTAAGCAGACACCTATTAAAATAGCCTCTTGGGCTGGAGAGACAGCTCAGTGGGTAAGGATCTTGCCCATAAAGCCTAAAACCCAGTTTCAATTCCCTAATACCGATGTAAAGCCAGATGCATCTGGAGGTTGTTTGCTGCTGCTAGAGGCCATGGTGTGCCCATATTCATTCTCATTCTATCACTCTATCTCTTTCTCTCTCTGCTTACAAACAAATAAATAAAACACTTGAAGTTGCCTCTTAATATATAACTGTTACTTTTCAAGCAACTGGTATTTGAAGATACTGTATTTCCAAAGTATTGAAAAAGTCAACTTACTCTTTGGATAGTATAAGATGGCTTTTTCTTCTTTTCAACCGTATAAAGACTAATTTCCATGTCACCTTTTACATTTCGACATTCTTCTTGCACCCTAATAATAAATTACAAGTCAAAATAATAATAAAAAGACATACAAATAAACCAATAGTTTAAACAAAAATATTTTTAAACTATAAAATTTTGAGCTCAAAAGATGACTCAACAGTTAAGAGTACTTCCTGAACAAACATGACAGCCTGTAAGACCACTCATGTTTGATCCCCAGGACCGAAATCAACAGCTGGGCATGTCCATATACATCTGTAAACCTAATCCTGTAGCGGAGCAAAGCCCTAAGAATCACTGGAGCTCATGAAAACAAAATTGGCAAAAACCAAAACCAGTAAAAAAAAAAAAACACAAAACTAGAGCTCAAAAAAGAATGAGCTGAAGAATGATGGAGTGAGACACCAGATATTCCACTCTGGCCAACAAAGGTGAACACAACCCACTGCACGAGAGTGCACGAGACACCACATAGGGATATAAACATAATACAGAGCACATGTGTGCCTGTGCACTCAAACACACACCAACAGATACAAGTGTGTACTCTCTCTATATACACACATACATACACATACATACACACACATATAATCATTTAAATGATTAAATGATTTTAGGTCCACATTTCAATGGCACTAATTATGTCCATAATGTCCGACACTATTCTCAAAAGTTTTTCATTGCTCCTAAGTTAAACTCTGTAACTATTAAACAGTAACTTCAACTTTTCTCATTCCTCTAGGCTCTGAACACCTCTAATTCATATTATATTCATATTATTATGTCTATGAATCTGCCTGATCTAAATATACATGGAGTCATATATTTGTCCTTTTGTGCTTGGCTTCTTTAACTTAGCAGAATGTTTTAGAAGTTTATTCATGCTACAGCAGTAATAACTTATTCAGTTATTACAGCTGAATAGAATTTCATTTATAAATATATCTCTATTCATTAATATTCAATTACTGATTGATACTTGAGGTGTTTCCACAAACTGGTTACCTTAAATAACTTTTCAATGAACAATGGTGTACAAATATTAACGAGCTCCTGCTTTCAAGTGTACCTTTAAAGAATTACTTCAAATTGTTCTATTTCTAGGGTCGCATTCAGTCCATGTATTACCTACGTGTCCTTTGTTCTTGTCTCTTATACCAGAATGTAGACAAATGAAAAATTGAAACCAAATGCATTTTGCTATTTATTGACTATTCTTTGACAAAGCTTGATTAGGAAGATGTATAGTTAAAACAAAATTTATACATTCTTTATCACTGTTTCTAATCTTCTATATGGATTTATCTATTTCTAGTCACTATTAGTATCTAAAGTTGATATAACAGTATATGTTAGGGTTTACAAATAAGAATAGTTATTCCAGATTTGCAGTTTATCCCAAGGAAGTGCTTCTATGCAATATAGTCTATTTAAATAACACTGTAATCCCATCTACATTGTATTTTCACATTGCTCCAATACCTTACTGGAGTTCTCACCCTTAAGAGCACTCTTGAATATAGGGTCCATATGCCATTCACCTATCTATCACATATGACCTCATATCACATATGAATGAGTTCTAATAATAGTTTTATTCTTATTACCTCACCTAGACTATAACCTCATACAATGAAAATAATGCTTTTAATTTTCACTTTTCTACAAAACATTGATCTCAAAGCTGATTACGGAGCAGGACCCTACCTCGAAAAACCAAAAAAAAAAAAAAAAAAAAAAAAAAGATGATCAAACTGGAGACAATAAATATTTGCTATGGAATGAACTAATTGAAATTATATGGAAAAACTAATATATGATGCAACTACATGAAAACCTCTAAGTAATTAGGCTACCAACATAATTTCCTTGCTAAAACAAAGCTTGGGGTTTTCTTATAAATGTTGCCTTATTAACTCACCTACTAATCCCATTACTTAGTTCATTTACCACCACTCTTCTGCTCCATGCCATGAGATCTCGTTCAGTGGCCATCTGGCTCCTAGGAGCATTATTATGCATTTGTCGAACACCTTCAATTTGACCATTATGCCGAAGCCCAATATTTGAGGAAGATATGTCCATATTTGGACTACTCAGAGCTAAAACAAAAGCAAGGAAAAATACAATATTCTAAGCAAAGGCATTAATCTTTATAGCTGGGAGTCCTAAATAAAGTAGAAATTTCAAAAATACAACTGTTGAGAAAGTGGTAGAGTACTTGCTTAACATGTACAGGCCCTAGGTTTGGTTCTTGGCACCAAAGGAAAAAAAAAAAAAGATAGGACTGCTAGAAGTATATAACCTCTTTAAACACCCATAGTGTTCTAAATAAAGTACACAAAATGTAGAAAGGTTCTATAATTCTTTCAATTTTTTTCAAAGCACTTCCATATTTGATATCTACTAACTGAATGGAAAAGGTATTTAAACATGGATTAGGAAATTCAAAACTGTTTATAAAGGGTCTGGGCATGGTGGCACATGCCTTTAATCCCTGCTAGAAAGATGGCTCAAGTGTTAAAGGCACTTGCTAGGCCTGGGTTTGATTCCCCAGTACCTACTTAAAAGCAAGATAGATGTACAAAGTGTCACATGCACCTGGCATTTGTTTGCAGTGACAAGAAGCCCTGGTATACCCACTCTCTCTCAAATATATACTTCACTTTCACCCAGGACCTGGAACTAACAGCGTTCCTCCTACCTCTGCCTCCCTAGTGTTTAAAAGCATGTGCCACCAAGCCTGGCTATAAACAAATATAATTTTTTAAATGTTTATAAGTAGTAACTACTTCAAGATTCAGCTTTTTCAATCCAAATTCTATCTTTATTTACTACAGTAAGGCACTGTGGAATAAGCCAGGTTTACAAAAGCAAGATCTTGTCTCAAAATAACATTTCAGTTAAAACTTCAATGAATATTTCAAGACAGTGTAATAAAAGTATAAAACATTTTTTTGAGACACAATCTTACTTTGTAGCCTATGCTACTCTGAAATTCACTATTCAGCCTAAGTTAAAGGAACCCACTGACATCCTACAGCATCAGCCTCCCAAGTGGTAGGATTCTAGGCTTGAGCTGCTACATCTGGTGAACAAAGCATTTTTACTATCAAAATTATATTTTCTCAAGATTCATAAAGAATAAGAAAAAAAATCAATGACAGAACTTTCTTTTTAGTCCTCCAGAAATATTCTTTATAATTTATTTTCTCATATGTACAAACAAAACATAAGTGGAATCTGAAAACTTCAACTATAAAAATAAACACTAGCAATAGCATATGAACATTGTTAAGGGAAGTCAATGGGGTCTCTTTATTTAGCTAATCGCATTTCAAATCTCTCCACAACAATCTAACTTGAAACATACAGCTAAATGCTGAAAATATTAATGGCTAAGTCATGGCTCTAAGCAACTTTTATGTCTTAGAAATAAATAGCTTGGCTATATGAGACTATCACTCTACCTTTAATCTCTCAGATGCAGGAAAACTTATCTGAGTTAGATGATCTAAGTGACCCAAATTAAAAAAAAAAACATTTTTTACTTTAATTTATGGGATACTGAAAAAATGAGTAAAATATTATGTAAGCTGCCTCAAAATAAAATCATTTTATTCATTTCTGTATAACTACAGATGCCATTCTACCAAAGTTAATTACATTAATCATGTAAATATAAGCAGTAGCCAGGCACAATGGTGCCATCCTGTAATCTTACCTCCTTAGTGGGGTGAGGCAGGAGAATCGCAATTTCAAGACCAGCCTGGGCAACATAGCAAGACCCAATCTCAAAATAAAAAAAAAGAACAAAAATCTTGGGATGTAGGCCAGTGGTAACAGTACTTTCCTAGTGCCAAGGCCAACGTTCAGTCCAGAACATTACCGATAATAAAAGAAATTTGCAAAACGCTTATAAGACTGCTTTTTTGATGAAACATAGCATATTTCAAGTAAAGTGAAGCAAAAGATACAATATATAATAATATTAATTACTAAACAGCAATTATACACTAACTTCCACTGGTATTAAGAGCAAACTACTATCAACATCAATTCAGAAGCTACATCTGTATTCCTTAAGAAGAGAGAGGGCTTTTTGTCTACTAGCACATTTCCATGCACTCAAGTAAGCTGAACTCTTCTGGACACAATATGGCCAATTGTTAAGGAGGTAGTTTCTACATTGAAGGTGGCTTTAAGCTTAGAAACTGCATAAGAATGCTTCCTCTACAAAAGGGAATTGTAATACTTATCTCTAGAAACAGAAGATTGCAAAGAAATTTAATTAGAAGAAATCAGCATATTAAAAAATACCACCTATATCTCTTATCAGAAGGTAAGCTGCTTTAGACATAAATGATGGGATTTATTTACTTTGGAATTTTTGATATTATAATTGTGAATTCAAAAATGTTTATGTTGATTAGCATGGTATATTTTCACATGTGATAACTTGGTTTAAGTACAATGAATAAAATACATTCTTTTATTTTTCATTAAACATATGATTACTTACCCCCATTAGCAGAGTATGGCCTATTAACTGGAACATGCGGAACATCTTCATTAATTAGTCTCAGATCCTGTTCTCTCTGTAACTCCCTTATTATCCCATCAAGAATACTCTCTTCTTGGTCATTGGTTTGCTGCCCAATTACCTGTTCTACCACCTCACCATCACCTTAATGAGACCAGAGATAAAAGCCACAGAATTGATTATATTTTAGTAAATCTTAAAGATGGTTAACAAAACAAGCTTAAGGGCTGGAGAGATGGCTCAGAGGTTAAAGCACTTGCCAGCAGTGCCTTACTACCAGAGTTTGATTCCCCAGTACCCAGGAACAACCAGATGCACATGGTGGCACATGCAGGTGGAGTCCGTTTGCAGTGGCTGTGCCCATTCACTGGCGTGCCCATTCATTCTGACTCTCTTGTCTCTTACATCTCTCTGATTGCAAATATATAAATAAAAGTTTTTTTTTAAAGCAACAAACTTAAATTATACATTTTGAGAACTAAAATAGGCTTAAAATGAAAATACTTATGAAACAAAATGTTATAAAGAACTTTTAAAATAATTTGATGTGAGCTTATTTGATTTAACCCATTACATTACGCATTATTATAAGAAACTTCTCATCACAAAGAATAGTTATTAAAGTTAAATGACCCATATTAAAGCAAATATTCTGCATATTCTATGGTAAAAGTCAGGAAGTAGAGATTTGAATAAGGTTTTTATTATTTTCTTTTTTGACACAGAGTCTTACTCTATAACCTAGACTGGGCACAAACTCCTGACAATGGTCCTGCCTCAGCCTTCCAGGTGTCGTGATTATAGGTGAGAGCTACCATCCTGGACATAAATAAATAAATTTAAATAAAATCACCAGCTAAATAAGATGTTTTATATCTTTCTTTGGTTTAAAAATTCATTTTAGGGCAGCCAGGAATGGTGACATACGCCTTTAATACCAGACCTCGGGAGGCAGAGGTAGGATGATCTTGGAGAGTTTGAGGCCACCCTGAGACTACATAGTGAATTCCAGGTCAGCCTGGGCTAGAGTGAGATCCTACCTCAAAAAAAATTCATTTTGAAAGAAGTTTAAGTATGGCCTTTATATATATTTTCTTTTTTTACAACATCAATTTTCTGATAAGTAGAAAAAATATTTTTATGATAGGCTCAAGTTCAGTGTTTACTTCTGAGTGAAAACTCTTTCTTTTTTAAATACATTATATCTTGGGTTTTCCATTGTCTTGTAATTAAATTAAATGACATATCATACAGTAGACAAGTAGTTAACTCAAAAGAAATGAAGTATAATAAATTCCTTTCATGTCGTGGTTAATAAAGATGGTATCATCAGTAACTATTGACACATGTGCAATACCAGTACACTGTCCTACAAAACTTCATAAGTGGACATAAAATGTGTCATTTTACTTTATCAAGGTAAATTCAAGCCTTAATTTCTTAGTAAAGAAAATTCAGAGATAGGCATGGTGGTGCATGCCTATAATCCTAACAGTAGGGAGGCTTAGACAGGAGAACTGTGAGTTTTCTGCTGGCCTGGACTATAGTGAGACTTTGTCTCAAAAAAAAAAAAAATCAAAAAAAAAAGGAAGGGAAAGAGATTCCATTTGTAAATCAATAACTTACTACATTATATCGAATTAACACTTAAGTACCAAACCAATATGAAGGCATTCCAGAAGAGAGAGCTTAGAAAGACAGCATAGAGAGCTGAAATGTGCCTATTAAAGAGATCCAGTTGCATTTACAGGGATTAGCTTGTTCTAATATCTTATTTACTACCCTTCCATAAGTATCACAGTCATCTCTACTTCCTTAATACCATACATGACCATTATGGGAAAAAAATCTCCTTTCTCTTTGGAGCTCTGAAGTCTTCTCTTCTTAGGTCTATTAACTAAGGACTTTCAAACTAAGATAGTACAATGAGTTATAGAATTTCACCAATTATAAAAGCTTAATACATTAAAGTTAGTACTTTTAATTATTCCTAGGCATCAATACTATATAGAATATGGTAATGCGTATGTTAATGGTTTATAAGGAAGTAGGTTAACAAATTATCTGCTTAGGTATAAGCTTATATTTGTTTCCACGAACTAATGTGTACAAAAGCTAAAAAGTGAAAATAAAACTACTCTGGTAAAGTAAAATATACTATGCAATTGAAAATCAATTGACATAATATACAAAACCATGTTATAGCCTAGCCGAGTGTTTAATGAGAGACATACCTCAAGGAAAGTTAGTAGTATAATATTTTACAAGATGTTTTAAATTTGCTTGGGGAGGTAACATACCATTGGCCACATATCCCAACTGTGGTATAAGTTGTTCATCTTTACAATTTTCTCGTCCTGGTACCAGCCGTTGGAATTTTGTAGGATGAGGATTTCCATCAACATCAACCAAGAATGGGGGAGGCATGAGGTGAGGAGCTTGTTGGGTTTGTTCATCTAATACATAATTATTGGCATCACGGATAAGTGGTCGATAATCCGTGTGGAAGAACATCTGATCTGGAATCTTCATGACAGATTTGCTTTTTAGTATTTAACATGCACAGAAAACTTATAGGGCCCTAGTTTTCATTCCTAGAGCACACATACTGCTTGAATTAGACAATTTCTCTACAAAACTTTGTGATTTGCATTATTTGTTGCCTTACATTATATTTCTCTAATTAAAATAGAAAGAAGCAAAACAATATATTACATAAAGTTAGGTATTTTGAGATATTTTAAATCTGCAGAAATCTATAACTTATATTTTTCATATTTTTATTAACATAAGGATGGAGGAAATATATACATAGTGAGAATGGTAAAAACGAATCATACCAATGATACTTAAAGTTATTTCAAGTACTGAGCTGACCTCAATGCTTCTGGAGTTCCCTTTCAACTCTATGAAGATTTATAATCTACCCCAAATTCAAAACTAATAAAATATTTTTTAAAAAAACTACCTGGGTATGGTGGCTCATGCTTGTAGTCCTAGTGCTCAGAAAGTATAGACAGAGGTTATAGCAAGTTTGATGCAAGTATTGCATACATAAGAGAGTTTAAAGCTAGCCTGGGCTATATAGCATCACCGTGTCTTAAAAATATATGTGTGTGTATATTGAGGAAGAGAAGCAATTACTTTAGATTCCAATGTACTTTTAAAATATCAAAAAAATAAATTAAAAAGTATCAATAGGGCTGGAGAGTTTTCTCAAGGTAGGCTCTTACTTTACCTTAGGCTGACTTGGAACTCACTCTGCATTCCCAGGCTGGCCTCAAACTCAACAGCCTTAACTGAGGACCTGAGTTTGATTCCCCAGTACCCACATAAAGGTAGATTCACAAGATGGCACATGTGCCTGGAGTTTGTTTGCCTGTGGCTGAAGGCCCTGGAATGCCCATTTTCTCTCTGTGTGTGCCTCTCTCTCTTTCAAATGAATAAAAATAAATAAAATATTAAAACAGAGGTTGAAGAGATGGCTCCTCAGTGTTAAGGCGTCTGCCAGCAAAGCCTAATGACCTGGGTTCAAATCACCAGTACCCACATAAAGCTAGATGCACAAAGTGGCACATGCATCTGGAGTTCATTTGCAGTGGCTAGAGGCCATGACATGCCTGTTCTCTCTGTTTCTCTTCTATTTTTTGCTTGTAAATAAAAAATATATAAATAAAATATAAATAAATAAAATGTCTTTAAAAAAGTAAAACAGAGGCTCTTCTTGCGGTTGTCCTCGTTAGTATAGTGATGAGTATCCCCACCTGTCACGCAGGAGACCAGGGTTCAATTCAGCTACGGGGAGACTGGTACTTTAAGGGTTGGAGAGATGGCTCAGCAGTTAAGGCACTTGCCTCCAGTGCCTAAGGCCCCGGGTTCAATTCCCCAGGACCCACATAAGCCACAAGGTGGTGGCCCTGTTTCTCTCTCTCTCTCTCTCTCTCCCTCCCTCTCTCTCTCTCTCTCTCTCTCTCTCTCTCTCTCTCTCTCTCTCTCTCTCTCTGCTTGAAAATGAATAAATAAAAAAATAAAGTAAAACAGCCAACTAAGAACATCAACATATTCAGTGACCAGATGTTTAGTCCCAATTTATAATGAGTAGAGGATACACTATTTTTCCTATTATTCATGGAAGAGAGCAGTGCATTTATATCTATATAATCCTATATCTCAATAGTAACTCTCACTACCAAGCCTAATGTTCTGGCATCTGACAAAAAGGCTGGTGTGGTGGCACAAGCCTTTAATCCCAGAACTCAGGAAGCCCAGGTAGAATCATTGAGAGTTTGAGGCCACCCTGAGACTACATAGTGAATTCCATGTCACCGTGGGCTAGAGCAAGACCCTACCTCGAAAAACAAAAACAAAAAAAAATTCTGATTTTGCATCAATTGTAAAGTTGTAACCCTTACTAACTGGAAGACTTCAAATGAAGTTTGGGGGCTAATCCACGATGGTGGACAACACAAAAGCATGGTCTGCTAGAATTTCTAGGGAATAAACTGGGGAAAGCTGGAAAACAACTATCAGAAGAGGTGGATAATGACTAAAAATCTCTAGTCTAATAGAAATGTAAAGTAGGAAACTTTTAAAAGAACAGAAAAATAAAAGAGTCTAGTCTGGAAAAATTTTGCCACCTGGGGAGCTCTCCACTCCCAAGGAGAGGAAATGATAAAAATTACAGTTATGACAAAGCTTCAAAAAATTGGAACTGTGCTCTCAGTAACAGACATTTTACAGAGAAAGAGTGATGAAATGAGACAAATGTTATGCACAGCAGCAGCAATAGCAAAGGAAGGAGAAATGCTGAGAAATCCCTTTCTTTCTGGCAGTTGACAGGAGCAACAGTGAGATGTCATTTTAAAAAGTCACTGCTGAGTCAGCAGCATGGTTTGGTGCCCCTGACTCCCCATGAACCACACTATGGGAAAACTAAGAGCAAATTTTTAGGACTATATGTTGAAACCTGGCCACAGCATGGAAGGAACCTGAAATCAGAACACTGCAATACTCAATGAAGTGACTATTTGGTTGGAAACAGTCTTCAGAGGACAGAGAGATAGAGATTCCAAGAAGTACATTCACAGTGAGAAAAGACAGACGGGAGACCAGCATTCAAATGGATTCCTGAAGGACAGACCACCCAGAAGAGTGATGAGTATCAATGTCCTGGTTTGTGAAGGATCATTCACTGCGAAACTAGCATCTGTAATCTAATCTTGCAAAGGACCACCTAGGTGTCTAAGAGGCATTAGGAATAAATGCAGAGAAATTCAAAGCTGGGATGGCATTCAAGAGAGACTATATACCAACTTTATATACCTTTCTCCAGCTCTCTCATTTACCTTTATTCTTCCTTTATTTAAAAGCCCAATGTCATATTAGTAGGCCAGTTATTTTCTGCTCTATTATCTCTCTTCTCGATTTTTTCCTATTTTATTTTCCTTTGGACAGATTTTCCCATAAAACAAAAGCTTAGCTTGGTCTGTGGGGTCTCTATATCTCAGCCTTCAGAAACCTGGAAATCTTCTAGATTATCTGATTGCATTACTTTACCTCCCTCTTTTAACTTTTACCTCTAGCCAAAACTATGTCAGCCCATCTTATCTCTATGTTTCCCATCCTGCTATGTATATTTCCCCCTCTAATTTTCCTGAATCAATTCAATACAAATCACTTTTTTTCCTTTCCACTCTTATCCATACTAAATGATGCTTTATTGCACACCACAATATAAGTATTCCCTTAATTCCTAAAGTGATAGGAATTTAAGAAGTGACTGTTATTAGTGTGCCCTTTGGTAGTGATCAGTTTTACAGGCAGTATTCTACCTTTAGAGAAGTACTGGGATTGACCCTGGTGGCCCAATCACCCAGTCTATCCGAGAAAAAAAAAATGAAACTTCAACCCTACCAAAAATTGGTCCCTATTGAACATACAAATAATTCCACTGAAAGAAAATGATGATGAAAAAAAATAGCCAGACATAATCCAACCAACAACCGAACCCCAGATGGATTATGTCCCAATGAAAAAAACACAAAACACATGAAAAACCAAGACAACATGACTTCTCAGAAAGTATGAATCACACAGTAATGTCTTCCAACAAGAGTAAATTAAATAAACTTTCAAAAAAGAATAAAAAAGAATGAGGACAAAAGGAAACACACTGCTGGTGAGTATGTAAGACAGTCCATCCACTACAGAAATCAGTATAGAGAATCCTCAAAAAATAACAATAGATGTAAACTGTGACCCAACTCTAACACTCCTTTGTATTTACACAAATTACTCGAAGTTAATATATCACAGAGATACTTGCACACCAATGTTTATTGCAGCCTATTCATAATAATTAAGTTATAAAGCCAGCATTGGTGTCCAACAACAAAGGAATGGATAAATAATTAAATAAATTAATTAATATTAAATAATATTAAATAAATAATTTTTTCTATTATATGTGGTTCCTAGATTTTATATACATATAAGAAATGATTAATGTATACATGTCATAAAAGTAAAGGCAAAAGTTTCTAGGGGAACAAGATACTAATAGGAACAGGAGGAAAAGAAAGGAGATAGAAGTGGTATAGAGGGAATAAGTTCATCATCCAAAATACACTTGTATGAAAATGTCCATATGTACAATGATTTTTATAATTGTGAATGATACAATTCCAAAATATTGTCTCCAGCAAAAATTAAATATACTAACCTTTTCATAGTATTTACTACACCCAAAACCAAAAAGTAACAAGTGCCCATGAGAATCTGTGCAGGCAAAATGGTTTCCATCTGGTGAAAATTTACAATCAAATACTGCACCATGACCTTGGCCTTCAATCTGAAATTCAAAGGAGTCTTAAATCATTTTAAGAGTCATTTTCAAGTAGTTAATAGGTGAGAGCTTCCTTTTGCTAGTGTCTTGGATTCTGTGATACAACAACATTCCATAGTTCTCTCTGGCTTCTGTAAGACAGAACTCTAAAAACATCTGTTTGTCAAATAACTTTCTGACAGCTAAGCTATATGGGATAAATAAAAAAAAAACAGATATAGTCACTTTTCTGATCAATCAATTACAATTTAAACATTATTTTTGTTATCTTGGTTACATTTGAAATCAAAAATGAAGAAATTTGGTTGAAGGAGTTTTAAAGTTAAGGATCAGAATTTGGGAAATTCTAACATCATGGTAACAGTCATATAAAAAGGTCTAACTCACAACTGGCTTTATTCTCAAGCCTTGAATCATTCTCTGAATTATTCTACCAATTAAAACATAGATAAGAAGTGATTCCTTTGCATTTGGTATACAAACACACACAGAGTTTCTCCCCCCCCCCCCCAAACAGGGTTCTAGTGCAGGCTGACCTGGAACTCACCTCTGTAGCCCCACACTGGCTTCTAATTCATGGTAATCCTCCTAACCTCAGCCTCCCTAGTGCTGGGGACACTAAAGTCTGTGTTACCATGTTTAGATAGACACTTGGTATATTTCAATTACTGAGTTATCAAACCAGAAAAATAAGGTTAGAACTAAACTAATTGTTCTTACCATATTAAAGTAATTCCGAATTTTGGTCCCCCGATCAAGATCCCAAATAAATATGTTCCCATCATGACCTGCTGAAAGTATGATCCTTTGATCAAATGGATGTGCTTCCAGAACAAACACTTCATCATCATGTCCCTATGATGAAAAACAACACCAAATAGCTGATTTACTTATACTAAGGCACTAAGATTACTATCAATCTGAGATAAATCCATGAAAATCAATTCAAGAGCATTTGCTAATGAAAATTTGATAACAGCTTTTCAGTTCAGTTCAAGGAAGGGGAGGGAAGGAGGAAAAGAGAAATACAGGAAGGTGGGGAGGGAGGTAGACAGAATCATTAGCATTCAATGTTGCCACAATAACAGACCTTCACTGCTTTTCACCCAACACCTTTTATCCTTAGAATTAAAAATGTGTTTTGGGACTAGGAAAATGGCTCAGTCGTTAAAGGTGCTTGCTGGCAAAACCTGCCAGCCCAGATTCAATTCCACAGCCACCCATAAAAAGCTGGAAGGAAGGGCATTTAGTTGCCCAGCACATACGCACAGACACACAGACACAGACACACACACACGTAAATAAAAAATTACAAAACAACTATATTTTAAGAGATCCCATGATGGACAAGACATGGTGTCTAGGCTCTTTTATCTACCTGGGGTTTCTACCTATGATGTTATCTGAAAAAACAGATTTGCTGCTACATAATAAGTTTATGTACCAACACACTGTTACATGCTTTCCTTTCAGTAAGGTAAATTATAACATAATAGAGAGATCTTAGATCAGGATAAATATGGCTCCTACACATTTATACATACAGTTTGAAAGCTAAGATTTATTTTGTAAATTTGAAAAATACTTTAAAAAACACTTAAAGGGCTGGAGACATGGCTCAGCGGGTAAGGCACTTGCCTCCAGTGCCTAAGGCCCTGGGTTCAATTCCCCAGGACCCACATAAGCCAGACCCACAAGGTGGTGGCCCTGGTGTGCTCTCTCTCTCTCCTCTCTCTCTCTCTCTCTCCTTGAAAATGAATAAAATATTAAAAAAATAAACAAGATGTGGTGTCACATACCTATAATCCAAATGCTCAGTAGGCTAAGGCAGAAGGACTGCAAATTCAAAGCCCAGGTTTATACTATGTAGCCCAGAGTGGCCTGGAACTTGCCATGTAGCCAAGTGGGCTTTGAACTTTCAGTCCTTAAAAAAAACTGGAAAAAAAAAACCTTTATTAAAACAAATTAACTTATATATTGTTGAGTGCACACTAAAAATGGATAAATACAAGATCTTGAAAGAATTTTTAAAAATTATCCAAAGGAAAGATAGCTTGCCTACTAGAATAATATACTCCTCAAACTTTTGCTTAAAAAAAAACAAACAAACAAACAAAAAAAAAAAAACACAAGGTATCACTATATTGTAAGACCAGTCTAAAGTTCCTGGGTTTAAAGATCAGCCTACCTCAGCTTCCTGAGTGCTGGAAATAGAGGTGTCATGGTTTGATCCAGGTGTACCCCCAAAACAAATGAATGTGTTCTCAGTGATCAATGCTCAGCTAATGGTAGTTTGGGAATTAAAATCTTGCTAGAGCTGTGTTGTCAGGGACGTGCTTATGGGGGATTATAAGCCAGCTTCTCCTTGCCAGTACTTGGCACACCTTCCAGCCGTTGTTTCCAGTGCTGTGGCGGAGATGATGTCCACCTCTCTGCTCATGCCATCATTTTCCCTGCCAGTATGGAGTCTCTCCTCGAGTGGATAAGCCATATAAACCCATTCCTCCACAAGCCGCTTTTGTTTGGTTTCTTTCTGCACAGCAACTAGAAAGTTGACTGAAATAGTCTTGGTACCAGGATGTAGGGTCATCTGTTGCTGCTAGAACCCTGATTCTGTGGCTTTGGCATTTTGGAATTGATCTGAAGGAGGAATCTGGACAGATTGGAAACCTCGTCCTAAGAGGTACCTTGCAGTACTATAAGTACAGTGTGATGGATAACTCTGGTCAGAGTTAAAAGACCTGAATGTAATGAAAACTATGGACTGTGAGGTTTGGTTTACAAGGGTGAGAAAGAACTTTGTCAGGACTGTGCAAGAAGCAGTTTGTGTGAGAGGCTTGCTGCATTCTGTCTGCCTGTGTCCTGGGAACCTGTGCAGGGTTGTGTTACGTAAAGATGGACTGGTATGAGCAGATGGAGATGGCACAGAAAGATCTTTGGGCCAAAACTGCTGCCTGGTCACCTGCAATTGTTTGAGAGATGACAACCATTGAGATTGGGCCAGCTGGTCTGCATTAGAACAACAGGAAGAATACAGATCCTTTGATTTAAGGGGCCTGAATGCTTTGTTCTCCCCTGGATTAACAAATTGGTAACCCACCTGGTTCTGTGGAGTATAACAAATGCAAGAAGAGAGGGTCATTGGATTTGCAACACAGTTTTGTTTTTGAAAAAATGTTCACTGGCATGTGAATCAGGTGTGCTAGGTTGCCTGCATGGAGCCAGATGAAGCCATAAGGATGAACTATGGGTTGCAATGGAGACCCAATGAATTCCAGGACTGTGGATGGGTGCCAAAGCAAGCTGCCAGCACCAGATAAAGTTTTCCCGGACTGTGAGTAGCCGAGCTGGAGGGGCAGAATTGAATCTCCAAGAGACTTGTGTTATTGGTTAGAATTATTGAACTTGGAGTTAGGGATTGATGGTGCCCTGCTTGTTTTAAATCTTGTATGTGGTTCAATCTGTTTTTGCCATGCCTCATGTTTTGCAGTGTGAACGTTCTGTGCCATTACAGGTTTGTTTTTGGTATTATGGCTCAGTTGAAAGATGTGGTTGGTGACTTAGGAGTTGAGCTGAACACATTGTATTTACATCATGTATGATTATTAGTTTGTGGGGGCCAGGGGCAGACTGTCATGGTTTGATCCAAGTGTTCCCCACAAATGAATGTGTTCTGGGTAATTGATCCTCAGCTGATGGTAGATTGGATTTTACAACCTCAATGTAGCTGTGTTGTTGGGGGCGGGCTTATGGGGTTATAAGCCAGGTTCCCCTTGCCAGTGTTTAGCACATCTTCCTGCCGCTGTTTGCAGTGCTGTGGTGGAGGTCATGTCCACCCCTCTGCTCATGCCATCGTTTTCCCTGCCAGGATGGAGTCTCCCCTCGAGTCCATGAGCCTAATAAACCCATTCCTCCACAAGCCTCTTTTGCTTAGGTTCTTTCCATGCAGCAACTACAAAGCTTACTGCAACAACAGGCAAACCCCATTTTACCACGTTTATATAATTTTTTTTCCATTGTCTTAGTGGTAATGAAAATCAACTTATAGCTCACACATACTAGGCAAGAGATTCACCACTTAAGATGCCTGACCATTTCATGTTGTTTTATATTTATGTGCTCTTTGTGTGTGTTCTTGTAAGAATAAAAGAATGCTGGTATCACACTGTGCATAAGAAGGTCAGAGGACAACTTTATGGTATCAGATCTCACATTCCACCTTGTTTGAGGCAAGGGGTAGCAGGTAGCTTCTAGTTGCTGCAGCAAACACCCAACCAAAAGAAGATTATGGGAGGAAAGGATTTATTTCAGGCTACAGTTTCAGAGGAATCTTCATCATGGTAGAGGAAGCTGGTTCACTAGATCATACACCCTTAGCAGAGAGAGAGAGAGAGAGAGAGAGAGAGAGAGAGAGAGAGAGAGAGAGAGAGAGAGAGAGAGAGAACAGCAAAAAAAGTGCTCTGAATACATGATGAGCTAGATTAATCAACCTTAATCTCTGCTCCTAGCAAACTACCTCCTTCAGCATAAGGCTGAAGCTCCTAAAGGTTCCTCCAGCTGGGAACAAAGTAGAAAGCTTAATTAAAAATACTCAAGGTTATGGGCAACATTTTTTTAAATTAAAACTACCATATAAATGGTTTTGTTTACCACTTCATAGTTCAGTTTAATTGGCCCTCAAACTTCTTGGATTCTCCAGTTTCTACCTCCAATTTCACTGTAGGAGGGATGGGATTACAGATACTTATTACTCAGTCTGTCATTTTTGTGGGTGCTGGGGATCTAAACTAAGGTCACATTAGCACAGCAAGTGCTTTTACACACTGAGCCATTTCCCTAACAGCATTTTAATGACACTTAAAAGTAAAATACCATCCAAGGCACAGGGTCCATTGTGAAGAGGTGGAAGAAAGAATGCAAGTGCCAAAGGAAGCATAGGACTACCTACAATGGAATCTTCCAGACACAAAATGGCCCTGATATTCATGACCTCACGGTGTCTGACACTTCCTACACAAGACCTTCATAATAGGAGGAAAAGATGATGACATCAAAACAGAGACTAATTGAGAGGGGCAGTGGATATGATGGAGGGTGGACTTGAGAGGGGGAAATTGGGAGTGGGGAATGAAGTATCATGGATTATTGTCTATAATTATAGAGGCTGTCAATAAAAAGTTTAATAAGTAGAATACTTACTGATAAAGTATGAAGAAGCTGTCCTGTGGTAGAATTCCATACTTTCAAAAGGAAATTGTTTACTGCAGTAATGACTGTGGTATCATAGCGATCCCAAGCCACCATAGTCACCTTTAGTTTAGTGACTTTGTCTTCTGCAGACAAATTATTCCTGAATAAGACAATTGGTAGAAGTCATGTTATATGCATTTTAACAAACACATATATATCAAAATCAAATTATGACTAAATATCTCCAGTAAAATGTTACTTTTAGGCTTAAATATAATATAAACTTTAATTACTCATAAGATAAAATTAAAATATAACTGTATCCTATCCTCACAGAACATTACCCATAGATTCATATCATAGCGATAAAAAGGCTCAAAAATATGGAATGTGGTAAGTAGTTACTTGAGAACACAGAAAATAAACAAAAGGAAATTTACATATTTCTTGAAAAGTGAAAAGCAAGATTATGGTTATGCTGTCTACCAGTCAATAAAACACATAATGGCCACATTATCCCCTTAATATTATTTATAAAAACTAATGAGCTTTATTAAAAAATAATGTCAGATTCAGTGACTATGATATTAACAACAGTTGGCAATGACTATAAAGAGAGATTAATATTGTTAATAAGTAATTAATTCAAACAATGAAGACATGGTATTACTTCCAATTAAAAGTGTGATGAAACAGAATGTTCATTAAGTGTACAAAATTATACCATGTTAACAATATGAAATATTACAAGGCAGTCAGTAAATTAAGAGAAAAAGTTAAACATATTATGGTATTTAACAGAAATAGTTCTCAAGTAAAAAGTAGTACACATGTTTAAAAAATGATCTATAGAATACTAAGGCAGAGAATGACTTGGTCGGTAGGTATCAAGATGGGTGGGTATGTGGGTATCAAGCAGAGATCTTAAGGCCATACTAGACCAGAATCCATCCAAATCTGCAATGTGCCAGTCCATCACTCAAAATCAAAAAAGAATTTGTTAAGAAACTGAATACAGATGCATATGTCATGTCTACAAATTAAATTCAAACTATTTACCTATATAAAAATTATGTTCATCATCAAATATGGGTCAATACAAAACTGACATGTCATGTGAGAGCCACAGAAATGTCTAATATGCAGTCTTACCCACTCATCTTAGTAGCCATATCTAGAACTATACTCTTCCATTCTTGCTGCTGATACTGCCAGATCCTTGCTGTTCCATCTCTACTTCCACTAACAAATCTTAAACTGGAAAGGAAAAGAAAAAACAACCTTGTGACTTTTCTGCAAAATTCGGAATCATTTTTTTTCCTGATTATAAAACTAACATGGCCCAGTGTGGTAATGCAAGCCTTTAATCCTAGTGCTCAGGAGGCACAGGTATTTCGGTGAGTTCAAAGCCAGCCTGGAACTACAGAGTGAGTGCTGAGTCAGCCTGGGCTAGAGTGAGACTCTACCTTGAAAAATAAAACAAACAACCCCCCTAAAATCTAATCTGATCATATTTATAAGCTACTTGGTGATACACAAAAAGATTAAAAGGTACATTCACCTTGTAAACAGTTTGGCTATTCCTAAAGTGCTATGCATAAAGTTATCCTACCATCTTGGAACTCTATTCCAGGTATATACACATCCAGAAGAAAAAAAATATAGGTTCCATGATAGCATTATTCAAAATAAGGGAAAAAGTAGACACAAATCAAATTTAGCAATGGATAAACAAAATGTGGCATTCATATACAAGTAATACAAAGAACAAAACAATGATAAATATAATGACTAATAAATATGCAAGTAAGTCTATAAATACAAAAAGTAGATAATAGTTGGCCAGAACTTGGAAAGGTGATTTAAAAGTTTTGATGGTTGGTCATGGTGACACACACCTTTAATCCTAGCACTAGGGAGGCAGAGGTAATAAATAGGATGGCCATGAGTTTGAGGCTACCGTGAGACTACCTAGTGAATTCCAGGTCAGCCTGAGCTAGAGAAGACCCTGCCTCAAAAAAACAAACAAACAAACAAAAAAAGTTTGGTGACTGATAGCTAAAGGGTATGAACTTTAAGGAGTAATGATGTTCTGAAATGAATGAAGATAGTTTTGCAATCCTAAAACTATATCAAAAATGATTTAATTTTTGTAATATGAATTGCATCCTAATAGATGTTATTAAAATTAAATGCATTTGTATACCTATATTAATAATTCATATTTTAATTTTTTTATTTGAGAGTGAGAAAGAGGAAGACAGAAAGAAAGAGAGAGAATGGGCACTATCAGGGCCTCCAGCCAGTGCAAACGAACACCTGATGTATGTACCACCTTGTGCATGTGGCTCTACATGGGTGCTGGAGAATCAAACTTGGGTCCTTCTGCTTTGCAGGAAAATGCCTTAACCTATAAGCCATCTCCCCAGCCCAATAATTCAATGTTAATCTTTCAGATATTCATATGAGCAGGATATGGTGGTACATGCCTATAATCTCAGGACACAAGAATGTGAGGCAACTCCAAGTCAGCCTGGAGTAGAGTGAAACCCTACCTCAGAAAACCAAAACGGAGACAAGAAATTCAAATGATGAAACCATCTCAAAAACGGTTTTGCAGTTGGGGAAATTAGGCTACAAATAAGAACATTCAGAACTACAGTTTAGACAGGTATTATCTCATGTCTAGATATGACAACAGTGAAGTTAAGAAAGTAACATGTTGGTTGGGGAAGATGATAAGGAAACAGATACTTATTCTAGAAAAGCATTTCAAGTAGATTCTATGAGATGTCACTGGCTGCATTTACATTTTTGAAGCACAAATAAATACGTAAAAAAGGGGGGGGGGAGCCTGACACTGCATAGTGAATTCCAGGTCAGCCTGAGCTAGAGGGAGACTCTACCTCAAAAAACAAAAACAAATAAAGGAAAAAATACTGGGAAAAAAAGGTATCACTTGGATGGTGGTGCACACCTTTAATCCCAGTGCTCAGGAGGCAGATGTAGGAGGATCACAGTGAGTTCAAGGTCAGCCTGTGGCTACAGAGTGAGATCAGCCTGGGCTAGAGTGAAACCCTAACTGGAAACAAACAAACAAAAAAGATAGCACAGTAGAAGTAGCTGGTTTGGAGGGAATAATATAATCACATATTCAACATTTGTTTAGAAAAATATATATTCCAGGATGGAGAGATGCTAATGAGCTTGCCTGCGGAGACAAACCACCAAAGTTTGATTCCCCAGGACCCATGTAAAGCCATATGCACAAAGTGACACATACATCTGGAGTTCATTTGCCAGCAGTTGGAGTCCCTGATGCACCCATTCTCTCTCTTCTATTTCTCTCTCTGCTTGCAAATAAATAAATAAAAATATTAAAATTAAATAATAAATATGTATTTCATAATTACCTGTCTCCATTGTTACAAAACTGAACAGCAACAACTTTGTCCTAAAATACAGAACAGAATTTAGTTAAAATTTGCTCATGTGGAAAACAAATAAATTGTTCTTCCCCTAAATTCACCAGCAAAAGAACTATGGAGTAAATGTTTTAATACTATAATTTTAATTTAAAATACCAATTTTCAAAAAAATATTGAAACATCACTGAAGCCTAATGTACTGAATAAGGAAGTTGTATTTTGAAACAAACCAAATGTAAGTAGATGAACTTATAAATCTTATCTCAAGAGACACAGATTATAATTGTATCTTGTATTAAGAAAGCCCAAACTGGGCGTGGTGGTGCACTCCTTTAATCCCAGCACTCAGGAGGCAGAAGTAGGAGGATTGCCATGAGTTCAAGGCCACCCTGAGACTACATAGTGAATTCCAGGTCAGCCTGGACTAGAGGGAGACCCTACCTCGAAAAACCAAAAAAAATAAAAGAAAAGAAAAAGAAACAAAAAAAGAAAGATAGAAAGAAAGGGGAAAAAAAAAAACAAGTACAAGACCAGCCTGGGCATCATGAAACCCTGTGTCAAAACACTGAAAATTAATATATTAAATTCCTGACTTATGCTTTGTGATTTCAGTGCAGCATTTACTGAAAGATTATGAAGGCACACAAACTGCCAGTTGTGATAATTAATTTCAGATGTTATGAAAATATATTTAGTGACTAATATTCACTACTCATGGGGCAGAGAATATTGACTCTCAGATTTTTCTTCTTAGGCCTCTGCAAATGCAGCTATGAAACTTATTTTCTTCATCACCTCACACCCTTTCTTATTCATTTATTCTCTCCTCTC
>PVHP010013036.1:0-41730 GCA_004024765.1 Zapus hudsonius
TTGGGCCAGGAAGACCGGGATGAGTACTAAGATATACAGGATCCCTTGCCACAAGGACTAATACAGACAGCCCACGGAGGAGGATATACAACTGATCAAGGATGGGGAGGGGGGGAATTGGGGAATTCGGGATAACAACGCATGGTTTGCCCACTAAATAATGTAACTCATTATGGACAATAAATATATATTAAAAAAAAAAGAGGCAGGCTTTTTGTTTTGTTTTGTTTTTTCGAGGTAGGGTCTCACTGTAGCCCAGGTTGACCTGGAGCTCACTCTGTAGTCCCAGGCTAGCCTTAAACTCACAGCGATCTCCTACCTCTGCCTCCTTAGTGCTGGGATTAAAGACATGCACCATTATGACTTGCGGCAAGACAGTTTTTAAAAGTTAAGATCTTTAATACTCTGACATGCCAAAAACTGTGAAGAAAAATTTATTAATTTGTATTAAAATTAAAGGTACCACTGACAAGTAAAAATAGTAACCTAGTAGAATGTTTGTTACACATAAAGCCAACAAGGTGGTAGCATCCATTATTATAAAGATTTCCTGAGGCTGAGGAAAGGGCTCAGTGGATAGGGCTTGCCAAAGGAATGTATTCGAGTTCAGATTCCCAGAGCCCATCCATGTAAAGGGAGGTGATAGCACAGTTACACCCAATCCCAGTGGGCCTAGAGCAACAGAGGGGTGGAGACAGGAGACTCCTCAGAAGCTCACTGGCCAGCTACCCTGTCTTGTAGCCTCAGACAGGGTGTAGGCAAAGACCACTACCCAAGGTCATCCTCTGACCTCCACATACCTGAACACAACATACATACCAAAAAGAAAAAAAAACTTGGGATTTCCTTCAAATTAAATAGCCCTGCAGGGGAAAACAAAAACAAAAACAAAACAAAACAACAACAACAAAAAAAAACCCAGAAAGCAAATAACCAAGAAATTCACAAAAGAAGAACTGGATAGACCAATAAATCTTGATAGAATACTAAATCTCAGTATCAATCAGAGAAATACAAATTAAAACTACTTCTACCCATGAGATTGGCCAAAGTTTCAGTGTGGCAGAGTCAGTGTTGACAAGGGAGTGAGGCAGTCGTGACTGCTTTGGATACGCCCAGCAGTGGATCTACTGTAACCCCAAAGTATTAGACAGGTGTGAAGGATACACACAAGAATAGCTTTAAAATGGTATGCCTAAGTCAAACAAGAAATCCATAATTTTATGTTTTGGGAAACAAGCTAAGTGACCACCAACAAAACAGTTTGAAAAACATAGTAACATGCAAAACAACATTTGTTGTTTATGAATACATAAAGTCTGGGTGAGATGTGCTAATAAAAGCAGTAGTAACCACTAAGAAGGAAGAGAAGGAATAAAACTGAGGAAATATATCCACTTATATATTTGTAACCAACTACATTCTATTGTTAATTTTTCATAAGTTCAATAACATTTTCTTCATTATAGGCATTTTCTTCATATTTCTATTTATCTGGAATTTAACATTTAACACAATAAAATATGTTATTAGTGTACTTCCTCTATAGTCTGACATTCAAGCTTCCCAATAAGATTATTTCAATGTACCTTCTAGCCTTACTCATCCCTCACTTTTTTCCATAACAGCATTTCCTAAACCTCAGACGTTACTACATATCCTTCACTATTTCCGCTACATATATTACCTCTATTATGAGTAATTAATATTTTTCTATTCATTTTAACTTAAGTAACCTTGTAATAATAAAATGGGAAATCACATGTTTACTATGCCAATTATTTTTTCTAATATGAATAGAAATATATGTATTAAAATGTCCCTTAGTGTTGCCTAAAAATATTAAGTGTTACACTTACTATTAAGTGTATTAAGTTTTACACTAGTGGTTCTCAGATTGCTTTTAGGGCTTGTGAGAAATGGAGACCTCCACATCACACTTCTGGGATTTCTGGGTCAAGTAGTCAAAGACAGGAGTCCTGCCCAGAGGTAAACTGAGCACCCATCAAACTGGACCACCTGCCATTCTCTAGGTAAGCTCTAATCTTCTCTTCCTCTGTAACTCTCCTCCTATCATTTCCTTGCTTGGAGTTCCCCTCCTTCTTACTCAGCCAATGGAAATTAAGGGTGTACTTTAAGGCTCATCTTGCATGTCATCATGGTGGTAAAGTACATTGATTTGGACATGACATCTCTCTGGTTTCAACTCTCTTCCTCCTCCAACAATTTATTTCTGTTTCTGTGTGGATGCATGCTGTGTCCAATGTAATAGATGCTACTTGTCGCATTCTTCCTCCTCAAGCATAAATGTTACCTGAAGGCTGAAGGCTATCAAAGCAGAAATTATGTCTTGTTCATTTTTATGTTTGTATATAATAGCTACGCAGATACCTGCTGGACTGAACACTGAAATGAATAAGTTTAATGATTGTATTAGTATATTCAAAAATCACAGAGCAAACTTTGTTCAGAACATTACAAATAAAAGAATGGCCCTAAGCTGTCTAGCTTCACTCTCAAAACAAGAAAATAGAAAATACAATCTATGTAGAAGCAAAGAATTTTTTAATCGTTTAATTTCAAGAGGAAAAAATAAGTGGCTTAAGTGAAAACAAGAAATTCTGGTTTTAGGAGAGAAAAAGACAGAAAGTGCTTAATGTACAATTATCTAAGAAAAGGAAAGGATCAAGGTATTAATTGATAAAGTAACTTTTCTCTACTAATAAAAGCTATTGTTCATTTTTCAATACTGTCAGTCCCTTCAGACTATTTTGGCAGTTGCTCTTTGCACAATACTCTGACATGTCAGCAATCACTGCTTTTCCAGTTAAAAGTTTCTAGAAATATTTTTGGTAAGAAAATGTCAATATGCAAATCATGTGTAAATTTTTATTTCTTTAGTTTTATGACTACTTTGGTTTGTTCCTATTCCAGAAGACTATTACTGTACTGTTTTAAACACATTTATTTTGACCTAAATAGAAAATACATGAATGAAAACAGAAATGGGACTTTTTATTGAAACTATGCAACATCAATGTATATCAGTACCATCTGTATTTATATATTTCAGCATATACATACCACTTTATGAAGACAGCGAATTATCAAACTAACGCTTAAAAATGAATACAGTAGTTACTAGGAAGGAAAAAGGGAGACAGCATGTTTTATTCCCTGTACTTGGCCTTCCACGTTGGTGGGAGAACACAAAGGAGACAGACGCTGAGCAGTGAAGAACAAGGATTCTCACATGTCTCATTTTTTCCTCTTCTCACTCATTTTTTTTGCCACAATCCTGTTATATTTCCCTTTTTACACAGCCAGTCAAGTAAACTAACCCTCTTGAGACTTTTTACTTAACTTTTTCATACAATTTTTACATTGTTAAAATAAAATTTCAGCCTATTATGTCCATTTTCCTGAGTAAAATTAAGTGGAAGTAAAATGGTAATAAAATTATTATTATAACTGAGTACAAGTTAAAAATCTCCCAAAATTGCTCCTGTATTGGTTTTCCTTACCGTAAAGGGATAACCTGCGAAAGTGCTGGTACTAATGCGGAGATCCATCCAGGCCCACTCCCTCCTTAGGTAGCCGTCGTCTATGTCCTACAGACTGAACACAACGGTCATGGAGGCCCTGCCTCCATGCTTCAGCAGCCAACGAGGACCAAAAACATGCAGTAGTTTAAAGGTAATAAGAAATTAAATGAACCTATTTTAGAGAGCCTCTAGTAGAGTTTACTGGAAACAACACAGTTCATTTGATAAAGTGGTTCTGAGAAATCAAAAAATACCATTTCTTTTTTTAAAAAAAAAATCAAAGAAGGGCTTGGACTAACAAGAAATAATGCACAATTTGACTTGATCAAATACTTCATTAATTTTTTCTACCCCTAAGGGATTGCCCTTTAAAACCCTCTTCAAATAGAATGTAGCCTAATTGCTTGTCCAGGTGCAAAGGCCACAGGATTTTTATTTCAACAGTGCCACCTAGTGGAGCAACACTTTAAACTAGTCCTCCATCTATCTCCAGGGTCTCAAATGCTCACTCCCCAAATAATTTTATTTTCTGATTCACAATACTCCTAATAATATTAACAGTAAGGGGGAATTTTACAAAAGTATAACAAGTTACACAGTTCTGTCTCATGAAAAGCTATTTATAATAAAATTAGGACCAAATATTGTTTACAAATATTATATAGTATTATTAATGCAGGTACCTTAGTGATTTCTTCAGAGGCTCGTTCAAAGTCCTGAACATTTCGACAGTAAAATCCTAGTGTACAGCTAGGATCCATTTTTCGAAAAGACATCTTTTTTGGAGAAGGGCAGTGGAATGTCTATAATTTTAAAAGTTATTTAGGATTAATGTACTTTTACTTGATGGACTTAAATACACACTTTTAAAAAAAACTATAAGCATATTTTGCAAATTTTCATCCTTCCCACTCCCCATAGATGTAAAACGCAAGAGCCAACACTGTTACATGTAACCAAATCTTTACCTCAGGTGACATTCATGCTGTTCTGTGTAAGAAAGCAAGTGCATCAGAAGAGGGGTGCATTTCTAGCACTTGCAGAGAAACAGCATACCTAGTTTAGAATGCAGGGAGCTACGTCTATGAAATGCAGTCAAGTCTGTCTTGTTACAGATTCTTTAAAAAAAAACATTTTTATTTAATTATTTGCAAACAGAGAGCTAAAGATAAGAGACACAGACAGAGAGAATGGGTGTGTCAGGGCCTCCAGCTGCTGCAAAAGAACTCCAGATGCATGAGCCTCTTTGTGCATCTGGCTTTACGTGGGTACTGGGGAATCAAACCCAGGTTGTTAGGCTTTGTAGGCTTTGTTAGGCTTTGTGCCTTAACTCAAGGCCCCAGATTCTTTTTTTTAATAAACAAATATTTATGGCAGTTTTCTTCATATAGTGAAAAACTGGAAATGAGCCAAATATCTTTAAGTAAATGACTATATAAACAAATTATATGTTCACATAAAGTTGTATCTTTGAACTAAAAAAGGAATAAATTATCTTACACTGCACATGGAGAATAAAGGTCTCTTATTAATGCTTACAAACCTTGTAATAAGGTTATCAAGGCCTTTAAAGCTAATACACAGTTTTATGAAATGTCAGTCCTATAACGCTATGAAGAGAAGTCAGCTTGAGGGTTTTGGCAATTGGCAGATGCATGCCTAACTGTATATTTTTCAAATGTGCTCTCCACTGTGTTTGACTTTATTTAAGTCATTCTTTGTTCTTACACAGGACACAGGAGGAGACTCTCTCACAGCCCTCCTGTCCCTTGTAGTTCACTCTGTCCTGTGCTCAGTGTCTCAGATGCAAATAGACTGAGCGGTCTGTTCTCTTTGGAGTTTGGCCATTGGTTGGGTTTAGAATCTTTAGAGAATACAAAGGCAGGAAAAATGCTGAATATAAAGCTAATCATTCCAATTAACGCGTGTGTAGTGTGTACGCTAATGTGTGTGTTGATGTGCAAGCGTGTGTGTAGTGTGCATGTTAATGTGTGTTTGTGTGCAAGCATAATCTCGGGTGTCATCTTCAACAACGACAGGATCTCTCATTGGCCCAGAGCTCACCAATTAGGCTAGACTAGCTAGTCAGCAAATCCCAGGGATCCTCCTATCTCAGCCTCCTCAATTCTGGGATTACAGGCACATACTGCCACACAGTTTTTATATAGGTACTGGGGAGCCAAACTCAGGTCTCATGTTTGCAAGGTAAGCACTCAGTAAACTGAGCTCTGTCCACAGCCCCCTAGATTTTTTTTTAATGCTTTAATGCTTGCATATCCTATCCTCAAAAAAAGCACTCAGGCTTAAAATTACTTGGTAGTGATTTCTCTCTGTGTGTGTTTTTTAAGCTAAGCAAAAGCAGAAGGACACAATCTGTATATTCACATTTGTATAAATTCTATAAGGACACACAGCAATTAAGAAGCTTAGGAGACAGGGAGAGACTAGGCAGATAGAGGACAGATGTGGGGAAATTTTCATTGTGTATTTTGTGTTGTTAAAGAACAAGCTCAAATAACATATAATCTAGGCCATATTTACATTTAATATTTCCCTATAATGTCCTAAAACTAAGGGATTTTTAACTTGAAACAACCTATTAAAATGTAGAAAAATACAGGCTGTCATATTTGGTATGTTCTTGGCTTTTTTCCCCTCTCATTCATTCTACATTTGTGGACCATACTGTCACAAAAAGAGAAAAGAAATACATACATTCAAATGAATCTTTTCCTTATGAACAGTCCAAATGTACACTAGAGTAAATCCAAAAAGATATCAGAAAATACAACCAAACCCTGACTTCTACAAAATGCTTAATCTAATACTTATTTTATATGGGGATCCAATCAAGATAAACTAAAATGTTAAGAGCATGGTCAGCTTGAGTATTGCCTTATTGGACTTTTCCTAATATTGTTTGACCTGTTTTACTTTAAAGAGATTAGAAATAAAATTTGAAAAAAATAACATAGAAAAGCTAAGTAAACTTATTAGCTACAATATACAGGAGTATATCAAAACATACTTCTAGGTCATATTTACAATAATTCTACATGCAATGCATCTCAAACTAGCCATTTGCCAAACTCATTCCAAACCAATAACAAGAACTGTTTCTTTCATTTTCACTACTTGACAATAAGAAAATGGCCCCAAAATTTGTACAAGACCCCAAAATACATTTTTAATTCATCCATGAATTTGTTCTGTATCATATTATCACTGACTAAGGTTTTCATGTAGAAGCAGAACAGAAACAAAAGCAAGTTCACGCCTGTTTCACCAGATAATGACAATAAACAAGAACCATAATTTATGGCTATTTTGATACCTACAAAGATTTTAAATTATTCATAGAAACATACATATAAATCTCTGATCACTGAAAACTAACATTGCTGTTAGGTGTCACTGTGTGTAGGAGAGGCATTTGATAGCTCTTGAGATTACAATTACATTGCTTTGTACACCTAAGATTCCAAAGTCATTTCTATTCACTGTAAAACTAGACTTTCAAATATTTTCCCAAGTATATTACAGGGTTATTTTCCCTTTGTAATAATTTTTTGAGCTATGCGTGTGTGATATAATTTTTAAATTCTGATGTCTGTGTGCTTATATATGTGTGCATATATAAGCACATATTCAATTATATATGTAAGAAGTATGTGTGCTCATATATATACACATGCATGTCTACATGTCATAAGCATGTGCATACACACACACACACACACACACATATGTATCACAGCTCTCCTGTTCCTAACAACCAAAACTCTGCCTTATCCTAATCATGGACAATGGAAGCCTTTCAACATACCTTCACTGCCTCACTGAACATTATAAACTTAACATATGAAAAAAGCAGAGAGTGAAATTTTAGGGTTGGGGGTTTTGATCAGTGGCACATGCTTGCCTAGCAAGAGGGATGCCTTAGCCAGCTAGCAATGGTTTGCTACAGCTGACACACACTTGATGAAGGAAGGAAGAGGAAAGAACCCTAATCTCTAGCCTCACCCGAGTTCTTCTCATTCTCTCTTAGCTTCACATTGTCCTTTCATGACTTTTTTTTTCCTTTAAGGTTGTTAATTTTACTCTTTTGAACTCCATTATGTTTATGAAAATTATAGTGTGAGTTTGTACATAGAAGTTTGCCCTCACAATGAACTACATGCTCCATGCCTCAGTCCTGACCTAGGATTTCCTTGTTAAATCCTTACTGCTAGACTTTGTGTTAAAAGCTCAGTGATGATAACTAAAGATGAGGAAGGTTCTCTTAACAGGCAATATAGGAGCTGAATACTACAACCTAAATAATATACCTCAAAGACAATATACAAGAATTAAAAATTAATATAAGTATATACTAAAATCATTTGGAGCTACAAGGAAGAAAAGATTTCAAGGTGTGTCTGATCTGTGGCCTGTGTGTTGCACACATCCCAGGATAGCTATGAAGATATGCAGCCCAGCACATTTTAGGTGATAATGTCACATTGCAATGTCAAAAGGTTGGACATGCCTATGCAAATAAGCTTAGAATACTGCTTTGAACCTATAAAAAAAACTCAACAAATGATAACTAAGGAAGAAAGAAATGAGTTGACCTGATTTATTTTAAAATGTTAAAAAGTTCAACTCTAGATATACAGGACGTCAATACTCTAAGAATAATAGCCAAGGATATACTTAGATCTTTTCTTTAATTTTAAATATGCTAATAATCTCTTTGAAATTTTACAATCCTACTAGATTTAGGTCATTGAAAACACTGAACTACAAGTTATTAGTTATATGGAATTGGGGTAGAAAATTTAAGATTTTAATTTTTTCCATCTATTTATTAAATATTGATAAAAATAAAGAAACCCAATCTCTGGCCCCAAGATGCTTATATTTTAATTTAGGTAACAATTTAAAAAGGATACTAGAATGTTTATAATAGACCTTTCTAAATCAGATTTTAATTTTGCAGTTTATTTTCATAATCGACCCCTTAAGTACTATTAAGTATCAATATTTGCTTAAAAGTTTATCACTAAAACGAAATGTTTAGCCACAATTCCAGCTTGCCAAGTGCTTAAGTATTGTTGTCCCATGTCATTTGTGATTAAAATGACTTTATTATAAAAATGACTTTAGTCTGTAAAAGCATCAACTGGGAAGAAAGAAGAAAAATCTATGCCTCACTTAGGAATTCTTTCAAAATTAAAATACTGGGTGACAAAATGTGCTTATAAAGGGAAAGAAGATAAACAATGTAAGCTAAAAAAAAACCCAGTAGGAATCCAAATGAGCTATTGAAAACATCTGAACTAGAGGCTAATATTTAATTGTTATACTTATAGCAAAGTAATTGAGTAGACAAGCTTATTTTGTCACTCTATTCTATAGCCTTCTGTTTTAGGTGACAATCCCTAGAAAATATACCTAACACTTTAAATTCTTCAGCATTGTTTATCTGTCTTGCTACAAAATTACTGAGAGATTTGATCATTTATTTTAGTAGGCCAGGGGACCTAACAAGTTGGAGACAGAGATAAATGAGGATAATCATAAATTAAAATTCAGCAACAAAGTACTTTGACCACTGTATTGACTGTGCTTTATAAATTAGTAAAATATTAACTTTTGAATGCACTACTGTAAAAGCATAGCTACCTAGAACATCTCTAAATAATTAGTTTGCTCCGTATGTAAGAAAACAATACCAGATCTGTATGTATATACCTCAAGAGGAAAATCCTTTCTGCTGACATCTACAAAAGATTGGCAGTAATGAGGATCCATGTAAATCAAACTGTCATCTACAAGGACAAAACAGAAGACAAGTAATTCAAAAAACACCTTATTATTACACTGCTTACAATCCAATTTCTATGTAGAACAGCTAAAAAAAAAAAATCCAGGAGTAACAGCTTGCCAGGCTGATACTCATTGACTGAAACATAGGTTTGCACAGGAGAGATTAACTTTTGCATAATCAAATATGCTTGTATAAGCAGAATTTTTATAAAGTGATGAGACTGTCACTTAATTTTTGGTGATAAAATTACTTTCACAAACACACAATTATATTCTACAGTCTGCATATGAAAAATGTATCACACTTCTTTATTCTGACAGGAAGAACATATTGCCTGTCATTTTATCATCAACTAGCACCACAAAAACTGGTACAAAGCAAATATGTAAATAGCAACTGCCAGGATGTGGCAGCCATATCTGTTGAAGTTCAATGAAACCAATAAATTACGCTGTGTTTATGCAATAACAGAAATTAAACATGCATTTTACAGAATCCAATTATGTTGTGGACCAAATGACAAGTGAGGGCTATGGAGGACTGATGACTGTATGCAGCACTCACTTCCTTCTGTTAACCATCTTGTTTCCAGATGGTCTCATATTAGCTTTCTGACTTTTCAAAGAAAAAAAGGAAGAAATAAATTTTACTAAATCACTAACCTTGAAATCCAGCAAAGTAATATGACTGTTTCGGTTTACCACCAATAATACCCACACAATATTCAAGGCTTAAAACACCCTGCCAAAAGAAATTAACACAGATGTAGATCAAAAGACATATGATAATTACCTAGGACAACCAATTTTGTATTGCAAACTTCAGAAGTGCCTCAACTTTTTACCTAGTCATTATTTACATGATGTTTACCCCCATGGTCTGAAATCTTTGTCTTCTAAACTGCCTTTCCTTTTTAAAAAGTAGTATTATTTATTTGCAAACACACACAGAGTGAATGAATGAATGGGTGTGGCAGGACCTCTAGCTGCTGCAAACAAACTCCAGATGCATGCACCACTTTATGCATGTGGCTTTACATGGGTCCTGGGGAATCAAACGCAGGTCATTAAGACTTTGCAGACAAGCACCTTAACTGTTGGGCCATCTCTTCAATTCCTGCCTTCCCTTTTCTTCAACTTTTGCTCAATCTTAATTTAACTAAATCAAATACTCTGACCAGCATATAGTGCAACAACACTGAACAACTACAGTGTTCCATGAAGAGAATACACGTGTTCAATCATAAAAGTCTTGTCAAACCCCTCATAATGAGAGGGTCCTCTAAACTAGATGATGGATGGAAAGAAGGGGTGGTTCAGAGGAGGGAGACAAAAGAAGGTAGTGGGAAGGAATTATCAAAATACATTATGTACATGTATGAAAACTCAACGAAAAGTTTAAAAATAAAATACATAAATTCAGATGGTTCCTGACTTACAATGGTCCAAAGTACAATTTTTTTACTACAATTCAAAACCTGTATACATTCATTGGAAATCACACCTTGAGCTGGGCATGGTATCAGACACCTGTAATTCTAGCACTGAAGAGGCTGAGGAAGGAGGATCATCAGTTTAAGGCCAGCTAAAAAGACTTTGTCTCAAAAACACAAAACATGAGGGCTGGGGCGATGGTTCAATGGTCAAAGCACTTGCTTGCTCAGATTCAATTCGTCAGCACCCATGTAGAGCCAGAAGTAAAAAGTTGCAGAAGTGTATGGCACTCACTCGTTTACAGCGGAAAGAGACCCTGGCATGCTCTTGTGGTGCACGCCACACGCGTGATCACACACACACACACACACACAAAATGCTTAATTTTCATGAAAATTTAAGACTAGCAGAGTACAGTATAATAAGATCTTCTGCACAGTCAGTGACAGTGAGCCACAGTTGTCAGGCATCCAGGAAAACAACAGCCTTCTATAGTGGTTGAGACACACTGTCTGTCCTAAGGAAAAGGCAGGGCCTTGCCACCTTCAAATCAGAGCAGCTGAGATTACCTGAAAGAGACCCAGATTCCTATAGCCCCCTAGTGGAAGCAGGAGGGAAAGGTCATCAGCTCCTTGCTTGAGATTCCAGCCTCTCACTGCCTCGGCCCTCTCCCCTAGCTGCAGGTAATCCAGTCCCAGCTTCATTCACATGGTCTTGAGGGGGCTAATCATGATTGCCAACTTGACAGGATTTAGAATCCTGTCATCTAGGAGCTATGGTTGTGTCTATGAGGTGTTTCTAGAGAGGTTGACACACCCTGGATATGGGTGGCATAAGTGGGTGGAGTCCCATACTGAATAAAAAGGAGAAAGAAAGTAGGCACACCAGCATTTGTATCTGTCTGCTTCCTGCGGATGTAATGTCACAATGTTCCTGCTATCATTCCCAACATAATAAAGCCTGATTTTCTCGTGGTTCTGACTGACAGACAACCCTCTCCTACAGTCTGAATGTTTTTGTCTCCTTGAAAATTCATGCACTAGAAACTTAACCCATAACAAAACAGTGTTAAGAGATGGGACCTTTTGGAGACACTGAGGTCATGATGGCTCAACCTCAGGAATGCACTAATGCTGCTACGAAATATGAGCCCAAGGGAGTGGGCTCAACTCTCTAACCTCACACAGCAAAAAGACCCTCACCAGAGACTGGTTCCTTGATCCTGGACTTCTCAGCCTCCAGAATGAGAAAATAAATCTCTGATCTTTATGAATAACCTAGTCTTGGGTATTCTTTTATAGCAGCAAAAAAGAAACAAACAAAAAAAGATTAAACCACCCTCTAAAAAGCCACCTCATATATTTTCAATCTTGCAAAAATATTAGAAGTTTCTTTTTAAAAAGAGGGAGACAGAAACTGAATAACTAGAACAGACATATTAAAATCCTAGCTAATCTTACCTAATAATATGGGCCAATAAAACTTTACCCCCAAATACAAACACTTTACAGTGATGGAATTAACACTAAGTATTCTATTGCTTTTCCCTTAAACAAAAAGTGCTTTAATAAGGCAGTCTGATCGGCTGAAGCAAAATATTTATATCCTAGAACCCATGGGAAATGAAAGTTCCATGTCTCTCCTAGCTGAGAAAAGGAAGAAATGTATGCAAGAATCATAGTCGACTTTCCTCAGAAAAATAATGGATCCAAGTAATGAAGAAAGACCCTGACATCTACATTTCCTTTACAACATGCTATAGCAGGACCTAGCAATAAACACTGGGCAGGTTAGGAACCAGAGTGCTAGTATACTTAAGACACTGTATTTTTAGAAATGTGTTCACTTTTCAGTTCCTAAAAGTGCTTTTTTTTGTTAAAAAAAATATTTTTTTGCAAGCAGAAAGAGAAAGAGAGAAAAGAGACAGACTGAGAGAACGGGTGCACCAGGGCCTTCAGTCACTGAAAACAAACTCCAGATGCATGCACCAGTGGCTTTTACGTGGGTAATGGGTAATTGAACCCAGATCCTTAGGCTTTGCAGACAAACACCTTAACTGCTGAGCCATCTCTTGAGCCCCCTAAAATGCTTCTTCACAGTTACCTAGGGATAAGAATTTAGTGAGCTGTATCCATGAAGCAATAAGAAAGACTCAATTAATCAATAAAAAAGAAAAGTCCTGGACTGGAGAGATGGCCAAGTGATTAAGGTGCTGGTCAGCAAAGCCTAATGACCTGGGTTCGATTCCCCAGTGCCCATGTAAAGCCAGATGCACAAAGTGACACATGAATCTGGAGTTTGTTTGCAGTGGCTGGAGGCTCTGATGCACCCATTCTCTCTTCTCTGCTTGCAAATAAATAAATAAAATAATAATAATAATAAAAGAAAAGTCCTACCTAATTTGTCTTGCTGAAGACGAGGGACTTATTAGGTTCTCCTCATTCCAAGTCCTTACAAACATAAACATGAATAAATAACCTTCTTAGAGTGAGGGTGATAACACCCTCACACACCACATTCTTTCTCCTTATAGCATACAGACGCTAGGATCTCTGACATACTGTGGAATTACCTTGAATCATAAACTTGGAAAGTGAAACTGTATGGTGAATTTTAGATGATAATGTCCATTGGTTTGGCAGGAAACAAGTATAACACACACAAAAAGGAACGAAAGGAGAGGAGTAGCGCGAGAAGACGACACTAATAATGACCTTTCTCTCTCTTGTGCACATGTGCTGTGGGCATGTATGTATGTGTCCTCATGTGTGTGGGCATACAAGTAGATGCCTGAGGTCAACGTCATGTCTTCTTCAATTACTCTCAACATTCTTTTTTGAGAGAGGGCATCTCTCTGAACCTGGAGCTCACTGACTCGGCTAGACTAGCTGGCTTCAGGGATCCTTCTGTCTCTGCCTCCCCCTGCACTAGGATTATAGGTACACACCGTCACACCCAACTTTGATGTGGCTCCAGGGATTTGAACTTAGGCAGCAAGCTCTTTACCAACTAACCCATCTCCCTAGCCACCCTTTCTTATGACTCACTCTTTATTCACTTACATGTGTGTATATGTATACATGTGTTCGTGTGGATGCATGCACATCTGAGCACACGCATGTGGAGGCCAGAGGACAACCTCAGATCTGTTCCACAAGAATGCCTTTGTGAAAGTGAATCTTAGAATCACCATGGAGACAAACCTCTGATCATGTCTGTGAGGGGTACTATTAGTAAAAGTGCTTTTTCACTCTAAGATGGTCTCTCTTTAAGAACCTCTCATTTTGGCTTCTGACCAATCACCCCTCTGGATAAGCTTAGCATCCACCATATAATCTACTTCACTCACCACTTCAGACATTTCTACCTAATAACTGAACATTTAAAATGTTTCAACTCAGTGTTCTCTCATTTTAGTAGACTACAGTATAAATTAAATTCACAGACATTCAGGAAAAGTTCCATTTCAAAACATTATTTAGAGAGAAAAATTTTTAAATAGCCAATCAATGGTTCTGCTGCGTGTTAGTTATCTAAATTTGAACAGATCATTGAACTTCCTGCATCTTTTCTATGCTGTACAGACATCTTACCTTGCCATACAAAGTTAAGTACAAATGTATTGGTGTAAGATCATCACTACCTATTTAATATTTATAGGCGCTGGGGAGATGACACAGTGGATCAAGAATACCAGAGTTTAGATCCCCAGGCCCCACATTAAAGCCTTAGTGGGCTTCTGTAATCCCAGTGCGCCTACAGTGACAATCCCAGAAGTTCCTGAATGGACCGGTGAACAACTAAAGACCGTGCCTCAAACAAGATGAAAGGTGGGGACCAACCTAAAAGTTGTCCTCTGACCTCCCCATGTGCTCACTGTGGGACACACATGCTTGCACTCACACACATGAACATGTAGACTCACAATACATAAAGTTATTTTTTAAAAAAGATTGCAAGCCTTCTGTGTTTTTAATATTAGCTAATACTGCCTTAACAAACCAGCCCTTATTCTTACCTTCACAAATTCCAGGTAGTCAGTGTTAGTTCTTTCTCCACCAAGCCGAACAGGAACTAAAATAATAACAGCCTTGTCATTCACGTCACCAGCGGTGGTGGAATTACACTGCTTATCAATTACGTCAGAATTATAAACTGAGAAAAACAGAATGGAGAGGTATTAAATTTTATAAAAGTGACTTTCAGGAAATTCTTACCCAAATTCCACCCTTTCCACTATCTGATCTTCTGTCTCTGGTTATCCTGCTCAGAGTCTCAACAAGCCCAGTGCATGGACCCCACACAGACTCAGAGGGTAGCTGTGACATGGACAAAGGACAATCTGCCTCTCTGAGCACATGGCCAGCAGGGGGAGTGAAAAGACAAAGAAAAAATGTAAGAGAGGTCAGACAGTGGTCAGTGCTGTGAAGGAAAACAAAAGGAGACTAGTTACGGGAAATGCTGAGACAAGAGACAATTTCAGGGAAGGTCTTATAAAAAAGGAACCTTTGGGCTCAAGAGATGGCTTAGCAGTTAAGGCATTTGCCTGCAATGCAGGACACAAGTTTGATTCCCCAGTGCCCATATAAAGCCAGATGCACAAGAGGGCGCATGCATCTGGAATTCATTTGCAGTGGCTGGAAGCCCTGGTGCTCCTATTCTCTCTGTTTCTCTGCCTGCCTCCCCCCCCTCTCTCTCTAATAAATAAAATGTTTTTTAAAAAAGACCATTTTCTTTATAAAAAAAAAAAAGGAACCTTTGGCTGGGGATGATTCAGTGGTTAAAGGTGCTTGCTTACAAAGTCTGCTGGCCTGGGTTCGATTCTGCAACGCCCATATAAAGCCAGATGCACAAAGTGGCACATACATCTTGAGTTCATTTGTAGCCACAAGAGGCCCTGGCACACTCATACACACACTCTTTCTCTCTCAAATAAATAAATGAAGTTTAAAAAAAAAAAGAAACATTTGAATCAGGACAAAGAAAGTAAAAGCAAAGTAATAGGATGCCTGAGTTCTGTAAGAACATTCTAAGCAGAGATCAGCAAGTCCTAACACCTTAAGTCAACATAGCCTATATTTTCTAACAAGAGGCTGAAGTGAGCCAGAGATAAGCACAGGAGTAGGAAATGAGACTGGGAGAGAAAGCTAGATTGTGAGAGAATTCCAATTATGTGAATTCTTGAGGGGGCCTTGGGGATCCTGGAACTTTATTTTTTTTTAATTCTATTTATTTGCAAGCAGAGAGAGATAGAAGGGAGATAGAAAGAACGGATGTGCCAGGGCCTCCAGCCACTGCAAACAGACTTCAGATGCATGCACCCCTCTGTGCACTGGCTCCACATGGGTACTGGGGAATCAAACTCGGGTCATTCGGCTCTGCAGGCGAGTGCCTAAGCCACTGAGTCATCTCTCCAGCCCTCTTTCCTCCTTTTAAATCGTTTCTCTCCAATATTTGGTCAGAACAACAACAAACTCAAACACAAGGGCTGAAGAGATGGCTCAGTAGTTAATTAAGAACACTTGCTTGCAATGCCTCATGGCCTGGGTTCAAAATTCAGATGTGGTGGTAAGAAATCTTGGTACATCCATATTCTCTCTCTTGAAATATGAAAATAAAAACAGTTTTTAAAAAAGCTAACAGAAAACTAGTACCAGAGAAGTGGAGCTGTTGCTATGACTAAAACTAACCATGTATTGCTCTTAAGCCTTGTAACTAGCCAAATAGGAGGAAGTTGGGTCACTAAGGGGTGTCACTTTGAAGATTACTCCCAGCCCCCAGTCCCTCTCTCTCCGTGCTTCCTAGAAACCAAGAAGTAGAGAACCTCTTCTGTTATATGCTCCCTTTGCCACTGTGTTCTGCCCAAGCATATGAAATCAAGCAAATCATGAACCAAAGTAAATTCTTCCTCCTTTAACTTGCTATCACAGATGTTTGGATCACAGGTATGCAAAAGTAACTAGTACACACTTAACACTCTGGATCCAGAGACCGGATGAGGATTGGAGTTTCTTGAAGGCAAGACGGAGACACAAATAAAGAAAATTACAAACCAATATCTCAGATAAACCTAGTGTGATGGTTAGGTTTTGTTGTCAACTTGACCTTTTTAATTATCTTGGGTGGGTCTCTGAGGATGTTTATAGGAAGGCAGCCTCTCAGTAGGGGGCAGGATGTAAAGAAGCTCCAAGTAGCTGGAAGTAAACATCCTTTCCTATGTGGGTAGTGCAGGAAAAAAATTCCAGAGACTCAGGAAGCCATTAAGTCTGGGGAAGGGTTGTAAAACCCCAACCTAAGGATATATAAAGGGGAAGAAATTCTCTCCTTGGCTCTCTGCCTGTTGGTTGCTGGTGCTTGTTCATAACTTGCACTCACATCCTGCTCTCCTACCCTTCCTGGACACTGGATCCTTGGCCTCACATCATGGACTGGAAAGCATCCACTCCCTTCCTTCGGGGCTGGATTGGGACTGCTGAGGCATCCAGCCACGTGGACTGAACAGCTCCTGGTTTCTTCACCTGTGGGCTTGCAGATTGCTATTGTTGGACTGTCATGAGCTACCCCAATAAATTCCCTTTTACTACAATCCATTCTATCAACTTTGTTTCCTCTAGAGAATCCTGACTAATACACCCAGATACAAAAATTCTTCTTTCATGGCAGTTAGTGTAGTGCTGGAAGGCACTGCACAGGCTGCCAGGGGAAGCTGATCAACGACAGCTGGAGTAAACAGAGACCACTGACATGAAACACAATCTGCGGCCATGAGTAGGCTGACCACACCTCCTACTGGGAGAGAACAGCGAACCAAGAAAGGAGCACTTGTGCAATGGAGGAGTCTAGGCCTGGGGGAGACAATCAACAGCTATCAAATTCGGCCAAATTTTCCACTTAGTGAGGGGGAGCCCTTGTCTGGAACTTGGGATTCAGGGTGATAGGCACCGGATCCCGTACTCTTGGGCTCCCAAGAAAAGATGCACTATGGGAGCCATTGACGGGGAGGCTACTAAAAATAGAATCTAGGTAATCCAGAATTGTGTATATTTGTTAACCTACACTGATCTCACTCTCCGATGGAGATTGTGTATTTTTCAGGATGCAGTGAGAGAGCTGCGGCCTATCTAACCCTACCAACTGACCATAGGCAGATAGCTGAGATCCTGGCAAGAGAGGAGCCACCAGTCATATCGTGGAGGATCCATATGGAACCCCGCAGAGAATGACGGGATGAACAAGGGACCCACAGCCACAGCCATTCAATCAACACAGGATAAGCCAGTGAGACAGAAACAAATGATTTTTGACATAAAGACCCCTAAACTCACAACATTAAAGCAGCCTTAATACTCATCCACCACAACTCAGGGAACTGAACGGAAGAGGGAGTGGAAAGATTGTGAGAGCCATGATGGGGGAGACTATCCAGAGGCATGGCACCCCTCATTAACAACATACTAGGGCCAGGAGAACCCAGCTGAATACTAAGCTATCCATGGTCTCCTGTCACAAGGACTGATCCAGATGACCCATGGAGGAGGATATCCAGCTGATTGGGGAAGGGGGAGGGGGGCATCGGGAAATTGGGGATAACAACTCATTGTTTGCCCACTAAATAATGTAACTCATTATGGACAATAAAAATAAATAAAAAATAAAATCAGAAAAATTCTTCTTTCAAATCAAATCTAAGAATGCATCAAAAAGTCATCCACCTTGATCAAGTAGGTTTCTTCCCATGGATACAGGAATGGTTCAACATACAGAAATTGATAAACATAGCATATCATATAAACAGACTTAAGGACAGAACTCACAGGATCATCTCAATAGATGTAGAAAAGGCCTTCAACTAAATACAACATCCATTCATGATAAAAAAAAACACTAGAGAGACTAGGGATGGAGGCAACATATCTCAACATAATAAAGGCAAACATACATAGGGAAAAACTTGATGCATTCCCACTAAGTTCTGGAACAAGACAGAGATGTCTACTCTCACCACTACTATTAACACAGCACTTGAAGTCTTAACTTGAGCAATAAGCCAAGAAAAAATAAGAGGCATGTAAATTGGAAAGGCAGAAGTCAGACTACTTTGAGATTTGCTCTCACTCTGGTCAGAATGGTTATCATTTTTTAAAAAATCAAATGGCAACAAATCCTGGTAAGGGTGTGGGGAAAGAGGAATCCTCACTCATTATTTGTTGGTGAGAGAATAAGCTTATACAGCCATTATTAAAATCAGTATGAAGGTTTCTCAAAATTATAAAATTAGGGCTGGAGAGATAGCTCAACAGTTAAGGCATTTGCCTGCAAAGCCTAATGACCCAGGTTTGATTCCCCAGTACCCAGGTAAAGCCAGATGCACAGGGTGGCACATGAATCTTGAGTTTGTTTATAGTGGCTAGAGGCCCTGGTGCTCCCATTCTCTCTTTTTCTCTGTTTGCAAATAAATAAATAGGAGGGGGGAAGCACTAGTTAAAACAACCTAAAAATAGTTCTACCATTTGACCGAGCCATACCACTCCTGGACATATAACCTAAAAACTTTAGACTTTACTAGGAGAGATCCTTGCTCAGCCAGTTGTTCTATTCACAACAGCTAGGAACTGGAATCAGCCAGATGCCCATCAACTGAAGAATCCATAACAAAGATGCAATACATATATACGATGGAATTCTTACTCAGCAATAAGGAAAAATGAAATTATGAAAAATTCAGGAAAATGGATGAATCTGGGAAAAAAATTGTACTAAGTTAGGTTTCCCAGGCTCAGAAAAACAAATGATCCATGTTCTCTCTATATGTAAATCCTCCCATGGACTAGTCCGATTTGCTTGTAAGTTGCAGTATGCATCAGTAGATTGGTAAGGAGATAGAATGATGCCTGAGTACAGGGAGGTATGCAGTGGAAGGACAGAATACAGAGGGGAGAAGGGTCTGAAGGGGGAAAAGGAGTAAGGGAGGGAGGGAAGAGAGGATAGAGGATACACAAAACTAAAAAGACAGATGAATTGGTACTATAGAAACCCACTTCTTTATTAGCTAATTAAAAGATATAACTGGGACTGGAGAGATAGCTTAGCAGTTAAGGTGTTTGCCTGTAAAACAGAAGGACCCAAGTTTGATCCCCAAGTACCCTAGTAAAGCTAAATGTATAAGGTGGCGTGTGTCTGGAGTTCATTTGCAGTGGCTGAAGGCCCTGGCATACTCATATTCTCTCTCTTTTTCTCTCTCTCTGCCTCTTTCTTTCATACTCTCTCAAATAAAATATTAAAGACAACTGTTTTAGAGAGAGAGAGGAGAAAGAGATAATTTGGGCAGAAATATCCTGCTAGGGTGTAGAAACCTTTACCCTAAAACCATAGTCTCTGGCTGGTAAATCCCAGTGTCAGAACTGGGTTGATCCCCACAGTGAGCTGTTGGTCAGGGAGGCCCATGAGGCCCCCAAAACAATGCAGGACATTGCCAAAGCACTTGGTTACCAACCAGAATTAGAAGGTAAGACCCTATTGCTAAGACACCAGAGGCTGTGATCACAGGGCACTGAGAAAGTAAGCTGGAACTGAGATGGAAGACAGCTCCGAGGCAGCTGTCAGAGTGCTGGAAAGCACTGTGCGAGCTGCTGGCAGTTAAAATCACCAACAGGATGAGGATAAACCATATTAGGTTCAAAAACATAAAATCCTTACGAGCATACTGTAACCTATTGAGAAAGTAGTGAGCGTCGACTGGCAAGAGGGGCCATGAGTAGTAGGGGATAGAGTCTAAGCCTGTGAATAATTAGACCAGCCTGACAACCCCTGGTTCCAACCACTGGTTCCTTCCCTCACTGAGCTGTTGACCAAAGCGACTCATGAGATTCCAACAACAAGACAGAATTCTGTCAAAGCTCTTTAGTGCCCTCCCCAGGCCTGAGGCAAAACCCTGTTACTGAAGAAACCACAGACTGCCATCGATCAGCATCGAGAAACCCTTCAACATCCAGAATGGTATCCAGCCCCCAGAAGGCAGTCAGTATAGTGCTGGAAGGCACTGCACAGGCTGCCAGGGGAAACTGATCAATGACAGCTGAAGTAAACAGAGACCACTGACACAAAACACAATCTGTGGTCATGAGTAGGATGACCACACCTACTAATGGGAGAGTGCAGCGAACCAAGAAAGGAGCACTTGTGTAATGGAGGAGCCTGGGCCTGGGGGAGACAATCAACAGCTTTCAAATTCGGCCAAATTTTCCACTTAGTGAGAGGGACCCCTTGTCTGGAACTAGGGATTCAGGGCGATAGGCACCGGATCCTGTACTTTTGGGCTCCCAAGACAAGATGCACTATGGGACCGATTGACAGGGAGGCTACTAAACATAGAATCTAGGTAATCCAGAATTGTGTATATTTGTTAACTGATCTCACTCTCCGATGGAGATTGTGTTTGTATTTTTCAGGATGCAGCGAGAGAGCTGGGGCCCATCTAACCCTACCAACCGACCTTAGGCCAATAGCTGAGATTCTGGCAAGAGAGGAGCCACCACAGTCATACCGTGGAGGATCCAAATGGAACCCCGCAGAGAATGACGGGATGAACAAGCGGCCCACAGCCACGGCCATTAAATCAACACAGGATAAGTCAGTGAGACAGAAACCAACGATTTTCAACACAAAGACTAAGCTCACAACCTTAAAGCAACCTTAATACTCATCCACCACGACTCAGGGAACTATGCAGAAGAGGGGGCGGAAAGATTGTGAGAACCTTGGTGGGGGAGATTATCCAGAGGCATGGCCAGGAGAACCTGGCTGAATACTAGGCTATCCATGGGCCCTGTCACAAGGACTGATCCAGACGACCCATGGAGGAGGTTATCCAGTGGAGGGGGGAGGGGAGGGCAGCGGGGAATTGGGGATAACAACTCATTGTTTTCCCACTTAAATGTTGTAACTCATTATGGACAATAAAAAATAAAATAAAATAAAATCACTAACAGGGCTTGGGAGATGGCTCAGTGGTTGAAGGTGCTTGCTCTCGAAGCCTAATGGCCTGACTTAAATTCCCCAGAACACATATAAGACCAGATATACAAAGTGGCATATGCATCTAGAGTTCATTTGCAGTGGCAAGAAGCCCTGGCTCACCCATACTCTAGATAAGCAAATAAATAAAAGTCTTCAACAGCATGTATAAGCAGTGGATCCTGCATGCTAAAAAAATCAACCAGCCAGGCAAGATGTACCCACCAGTGCACATTAGTTATGGGGGTAATCAACTGTTCTATGATTGGATATGAACCTGCTCTGTGGTCTATGTATGACCTTTCAAGCAACAGACCTCCCTAGAAGGAAGCCTACGCTGTTCTCTGGCTGAATGGAGAGATTGTATTCATCAAAAAAACCTAAACATCTTATGTTTATCCCCTTTGATCCAATGCTGCTCATAGTCTCAGTAGAGAACCTTTTTACAGATGGCAGTGAATACAGGGGAGACCGAAGACCCATGTGACAAGCACGAGAAAAGTCACCTCTATCACACCCACCAGGGCCCAGGAAGCATTACAGAGGAAGAGGCAAATTAAATATGAGTGCTGCTCTCAGGGCTAGCCAGAGCCTACTCTAGGAGGACAGCAGCAGACACTGAAGCAACTCAAAACTCACCAAGGCAGAAAATATGAGGCTGCTAAGAACTCAACACTAAATTAGACTTCTAACACACCTGTCAAGGCTCAGGGAACATCGTAGAAGAGGGGGCAGAAAGAATGTAAGCACCACAGGATGGGAAAGTGTACTTGAGCACTGTCGTCTCCACAGGAACTGACTGGCTATAAGCATGACTCTACGGTGACGACTGCTCCCTCTTAAGGGGGTCCTCAGAGGAACGTGGCCAGGGAAGAGGGGATATAATAGGAAAACTTGATGACAATATGACCAATTTCCAATACATTCACATATTACAGTGTCCAATAAAATTTATATGTACATATATATCTGTGATTTGAGTGTAGAATGCCCCTCACCTCAGACTCATGTGTTTGAAGACTTAATCCCCAGCTAGTGGCAGTGTTCAGAAAGGTTGTGGAACCGTTAGGAGACAGAGCCTTGCTGAGGAAGTGTGACAATGGGTTTTGTTGAGGTTTTGTAGTCCAGCCCAACTTGCTGTTCTCTCTCTACTTCCTCCCTAATGATGGAACAAAGTGACTCCTGCTTCCTGCTCCTTCTATGATGGACTTCACCTTGAAGCTGTAAGCCAAAAATAAAACTTTCCTCCTTTTTTAAAAAAAGTGTAATCAGTAATCTTTTGTTGAATGACAAGACACAAGTAATGAGAACACAATGAAGAGTTAGTAGGGTCTACCTCAATTATATATGTGAACATGGTATTAGTCAAGAGAACTCAAAGCAATAGGGATAGGATACAGAGAAAAGACGGCTTAGTTTTAAACATACTTAATTCCAGGGTTTGGAGAACATCTTGGAGAAGGTATTTGAAGAACAACAGAAAATGAGTTATCTCATGCCAACTCAATCAGTGCAAGAAATGCAATTTTAAAAGTCACAGTTCAGCTGGGCATTTCTGCTCACATCTTTAATCCCAGCACTCAGGAGATTAAGATCATCATGAATTCAAGGCCAAACTGAGCTACAGAGTGAGTTCTAAGTCAGCCTGGGTTAGAATGAGACTTGCCTCAAAAAAAAAAAAATTAGCCTTAGTGTATAGTAGATAGTTCTCAGTACTGAAATACATGGATACATGTAACCACAAAGAAAGAGAATACAGAAAAATAGTAAATAAAATGAAAAGTGAAACTTCAAAAATATCAATGATGAGAAACGGGTTATTGTCATTGATAGAATTGTGCTTTACCTGATTTTTAATTCCATGGTCTAAAACACTAACCTAAGTTTTCCTTTAGTATTCTTCAACATGAATGATAAAACTACATGAAATGACACAAACTACTGTATAATGCATTTGAATGAACTTTGTATTTTTTGTGTAAGTTACTATATTAAACAAAGATCAACACTGAACCAGATAAAATCACAAAAGCCAAATTAGTAGGAATATTTAATGATTACTTGCTTAAGTATATCCTCTGGCTAAATTAAAAGTTTTAACACAGCAAATTTTATTTGTAATTCCTCCTACTTGAAAAACATAGGATGTTCATCTGAAAGTTTACAACCCTCATTTTCATATGGCTATAGTTAAAACTAGCAGCCTTTAAAAAAAAAAAGAAATAAACTAAATAAAATGCCAAGCACAAATGCATTTAGTAACCACTCTTTCTATACCATAAACCCCAGTTGGTTATCAGGATAACATTTTTCAATATCTTCATATTAAATGTGAGTGGCATATCATGTAACTTTTCTAAAGTATTAATTTTTGTTATCATCTTAATAGCTTTTCTGTAAAAAAATAATAACAGCATGAGATGGCTTATTTTATTAGGAAGTTTAAGTCCGTATTTTTATTATCCCAACAGAGATTCAAAATTACTACATATTGTCCATCAACTGAAGACCCAAAGCAGTGCAAAGAGCTGAACCACAGCTAAGTTGCCACCAGATGACTTTACTAAGATACTGGGAGGGAACACAGCCAGTTCATTCTAAGAAAAACTTGGACTTTTCTTTCCTCAAATTAGTGAGCCTCTTGCCTCAGCCTCCCCAGTGCTAGAATTACAGAAATGACCCATCACAACGGACTTAAAATGACTTATTTAAAAGAAAGAAAAGGCCAACCTGAGGTAGGAGGATCAGGAGTTCAAGTCTAGCCTGGGCTACATAGTGAGAACCTGTCTGTCTCAAGAGGAAAAAAAAGTAGCCGGGCGTGGTGGCGCACGCCTTTAATCCCAGCACTTGGGAGGCAGAGGTAGGAGGATCACCATGAGTTCAAGGCCACCCTGAGACTACATAGTGAATTCCAGGTCAGCCTGACTAGAGCGAGACCCTACCTCAAAAAAAAAAAAAAAAAGAGGAAAAAAAAGTAAACTAGTTATTTTAAATGCTGGAATTTTCTTAGAGAATGAACTTTAATATTGTAACTAATAATTCACAGTATAACTCAACAAAAATAATCACTAAATGCCATTATATGCAGGATGCTGTGTAAGCATGTGATTGCTGCCTTCATAGTAAGTTACACCAGGAAGTTAGACAAGCCAAACATGCTACATGAAACTGAAGAAAGTTGATTAGATACACTCCTTACCTGTACAGTCTTGTGCGACATAAATAGTTATTCCTTGTAAATCAGGGTGTCTTGCTTCTTCAACTGCTTTTCTAAGAAAATAGCAAACATCATCATCCTGTAAAATTCTAACATTTCCAGTTGGCTCCTAAAGATTTAGTTTAAGAGGGAAACAAAAGTCATTTTCCTTTTTAACCTACATGTCTACTGTCAAAAGCTACCATCTTAATGGGATCAGAAATCAAGTTAAAGTTTTCAAAACTGAATGTTACACTAAATGCCAGAGGCTGGGCATGGTGGTGCATGCCTTTAATCCCAGCACTCAAGAGGCCAGGGTAGGAGGATCACTATGAGTTTGAGGCCATCCTGAGAATGCATAGTGGATTTCAGGTCAGCCTAGGCTAGAGTGAGACCCTACCTCGAAAATCTGAGAGAAAAAAAAATCCCAAGATAAATGCCACAGAGAATACTAAAACATGAGTTTTAAAATGTGTTTTAAAAATTCTGGGATGTAAAGCTTTCCTCATCACTTATCGAGCTGCACTGAGTGTTTTCTAAGCAGTGGTTACAACACATCTCACGCTTGCTCCACATACACCTACTTAACTATACCATGAAAGTGTTACTGTTTTCTTTCTTGTCTTTAAACAAAAACTTGATTAAAAAAGAATAACAACTGGGGGCTGGAGAGATGGCTCAGCAATTAAAGGAGCTTGTTTGAAAAGCCTGGAGATTCTCTGGGGCTTGCTGGACATGGCCCCACAGTCCTGTGGGGAACAGAGACTGGAGATTCTCTGGGGCTTGCTGGTTAGCAAGTCTGACTGGAAACCAGCAGCTCCAGGTTCAGTGAGAGGCTCCATCTCAAAGACACATGTGGACAAGCAACAGAGGACACTCAAAAGTCTCCCCTGGCCTCTGCAGGCACACACACGGGGTATATGCATCTGCACACCCATGTGCATACACCACATACATCACATGTACTACACATACATGTGGATGCAAAAAAGTTTGCTGAGCCCTGGGATATCCTGAATGGTAGAAACTGCTTTTATAATTATGCTTTTATAATTATGCTTTTATTAATATCATACTAACTTTAAATTAATATCATTTACAATCAATTAATATTATTACACAAATGCTTTTTCAAATGTAAGCATCTGCCTATAAAATATATAGCCATGTTAATATACAAAAATGCTTTGTACTAATTTCAAATTTATATGTTTATAAACAGTAAATTTTCTATAACAAACTGTACCTAACTGGCACATTGATGATTTAGTTTATAATTGTGGAAAATACAACAAATAATACAATTTTAAAAACTTAAATAATATCCAAACAAATACATATAAAAGCTGAAGTCTAGTGAAATTTGATTTTAATTTTCTCCAACTACCTCAAATGTCACAGACTGCCTTCTTTTTTTACTATGATATAATGTATAACATTAATAGTCCCATACATTTATAACTCATATATGTAAAATCTGTAAAAATTTGATATGTCCAAGGAAATACTACAAACCATGTTAGTTCTTGGTATTTCATCTATCAGTACATTACAGGTTACATTATTTAAAACAAAAACAAAAACTCTATAACACTGTGCATGTGCCAAGGCCAAAAACATGTTGGCTTTTACATTTCAATTAATATAATCTAATGAAAACCTAGTTAGAAAGAGACCTTGGACATCCATACCTATAAGCAAAAGAAGAAAACTTGTCAATAGAGAAAAGTAACTATAACACAAAGTCTTGGTGAAAACTCCTTGCAGAACATTCTTATAGTATTAAAGTTTCACTTATATGTACACACTGAAAAAACATGTATTCCTAAACTTAAAAATCTCTATCCCAAAATGAAAGATTATAAAACATTACCTTAAAATGTGAGCAACCACAGCTGGTCCATACCAATCCCCAGCCTTCTTCCCAGACTTCTTCCCATGTTCTATTAGCTGATGCAAGCCAAAGAGTGCCAAAGGGGAGTCACCAAACCAAGAAATAATTTTCCTGTGATAAATTTCACTTCGCATTTCATTATCATTGGAATATTTCCCAACTGTTTCCTTCAGGGAAATTGCTGGAGGCTTGAGTTCTCTTTCCCCTGAAAGTGATGCTTCAATGGATGCCGTGAATTTTTTTACAGTGTGGGAAGTCCATGATTCAGAGTCTGAATTGTCAACGTTCAGCGCATCAGACCAGGTCCAAGCTATAGTAGTTTCAAAGAAAGTATCAGATCTTTAAATAGACGGACCTGAACAACTGTACTAAATAAATATGCAGCATTTAAGGTCAGAGAAGATATTAAGCCAAAACAGAACACTTAGGAATATAGACACAGAAAGCAGATTAACAGCTGATAATAGAGAGACATGGGAATAGCTGCCAACAAGTGTCAAGTTTCCCTGTGAGGTAATAAAAAAATTTCAAAACTAAGTAGGGAAATGACTATAGGACTCTGTAATAAGAGCCACTGAATTCTTCACTTTAGAGCAGGAAATTTATGGTACATAAATAGATCCCAATAAAGCAGCTTTTAAAGAAAATGAAAGTGAGGCAGGTGTTGTAGTATACACCTATAATCCAAACACTCAGGAGACTGAAAGGCAGGAAGAATTCAAGGTCATCCTGGGCTAGCTAAGCAAGACTATGTATTAAGAAAAACAGAAACAAAATACTGGGCAGAAGAGAGGTACAGTTCAGTGGGAGAGTACGCATCTTACATGCCCAAAGTCCTGGGTTTGATCCTCAGTATAGGAGGAAGGAGAAAGTGATGGCAGAGAAGAAAAAGGAAAAGCCATCACTTCCAAGCAGGGAAGCACACACTCATAGTCCCAGGATTCCGGAGGCTGAGGCCAGCCTGGGCTTCATAGCTAGCTCTTTTAAAATAAAATAATAAAATTAAGACAAGAGTGGAGACTATATATCAACACCAGTGATGCATTTAAACCTGAATGGTACTTTTACATGTGTTGGGTGAGTACATTCGTGTGTGTGTGCGCTCAGGTGAGCATGAATATGTGTGCACATACATGTGGAGGTCAGAGGACAACCTCAGGTGTTAGCCTGAGGCACACCATCCACCACTTCTCACGAGGGGGTCTCTCATTGGTCTGTAGGTCACCAAGTAGGTTAGACTGGCTGGCCAGCCAACTCTAGGGATCCATCTGCCTCCACCTCCCTAGCACTGAGGTAACCTATCACACTTGGTGTTTTTAATGTAGGTTCTAGGGATAGAACTCATGTCTTCAGGCTTGCAAGGCAAGTACTTTACTCAGTGAGCTTTCTCCTCTGCCCTGAATGATAGTATTATTCTCGAGAATTTTCTACAGTTTTGAATAATAGAATAATACTATATAGAATATACTAAACATACAGAAAAAAGAGTCAAAGGCAAAAAAGAAAAGCTAAACTCAGGTACAAGTGAATAATTTGTTAATTATTTTTTTCTTTTTTTGTTCTGACAATATTCAGTTGAAATAAAGACTTCTGTATTCCATTACTGGTCTGCCATCCACAGACTCAGAAATTATATTTATTAACATTCATTGTATTCATTAGTCAATATCTTTAGAAAGGTTCTTTTGACTAAATGTTATAAGGAAAGTTTGACCATAGAAATTTTTAACTTTTTTCAAAATATTTTTGATAGATTCCTTCAGAATAACTTAATCATGTGTTAGGAAGTAATTCCAATTCTCTAGTAAATGAAAAGTTAATAAATTAGCCCATGAAAGAGAAAAAAATTTTAACAAAATTAAATATAATCATTACTGTTTTTAAAAACGAGCCAGTCTTCAAACATGTTATTTTAAGTTAATAAAACAAATCATTTTAAGTTTAAATTAAGTCATAGGTTCAGAAATTTACACAGGACTATGATAAATCCTTGCCCATAAATATTATACTAGAATGCAAATAAATCACCCCAGACAACTAGCTTAAATTTATTTTAATGTTTGAGGGTGTAATGATAGCATGCTTGCTTAGCATATATGCAAGGCCATGGGTTTAATCCTCAACATCTCAAAAAAAAAAAAAAAACCCACCCCCAAACCACTTTTTCCTTATATTTTCATTCTACTCTCTCAAGCCTCTAACAAATGTGTATGTAAATTGACTAAAAGAACAATGGCATTAGAAAAGATAGACGTGGGTGTGAGGCTAGGACAAAGGCTAAGTGACTAAAGGCAATTGTCACAAAGCTGCCAGCACAAATTTACTTCCCAAGCTGGCACAAGTGTCTGGCAGTCATTTGCCATGGTAAGAGGGCCCGCCAGTCTACACACAGCATGCTCAAATAAATAAATAATAAATTTTATAAAAACAAAACAAAATGTGTGTATGCATGCATGTCAGTGGGTATGCACATGGAGGCCAGAGGAAATAAGTTAATTACCAGTGACATTTATTAAGAATATGCTTAATCAAGGCTGGAGAGATGGTGCAGTGGTTAAAGGCACTTGCTTGCAAAACCTGTGTTCAATTCCCCAGAACCCACATAAAGCCAGATGCACAAAGTCTTGCATGTATATGGAGTTCATTTGCAGTGGCAAGAGGCCCTGGTGTGCCCATATTCTCTCTTTTACTCTTATTGCTTACAAATAAATAAAAATATTTTTAAAAACAGCATGCTTAATCAATTTAATATAAGAAATTATAGCATTACATATGAAGATAAAAATTCAAAGCATTGCTGACATGTGTAGAAATCTAAATAAAAATGCTCTTAAAAATTAAAAGTACTATCTCTCCAAAGTCATAGATAAGTCCTACCCAGGACTTACTGAAATGTAGACCCTCCAGAGAATTCTACAAAAAAAAAAAAAAAAAAAGAATCTAAGAGCTAATAAGACCTGAACTGAATTCATAGTGGTGACAAGAATAGGAAAGTCAATGTGTGTGGTTTTGAAAGGAAACTCAGAAATGTCTATGTGAAAGATGCATGGTTCAGCTCAGCAAAAATAACATCAGGGAGTTTATTGCTGTAAAAATCCATAGCCAAAAAGGAGAGACAGAGACAAAGAGAGACAGAGATGGGGGATTTGATTTACCTCTACCAAGAAAGTGGAGTACTAGTCCTTGGGCCAATAGCATCTGGCCGGTTCTCAGTGTACAGCCCCAGCCACAATCTGTTGTCAAGGCTGAGCCTTCTATCTGAGGAAACTCTTCCCTATAGGTCAGCCATATTCTAGAAATGAAATCCTTGCGAAATTCTTCCACATTTCCCGCAATCACATGATCCTCTATTGGGCGTTCTGATCCTGCAGGGAAGGTTTTGTTTTCATCTACAAAATAAAAATATAAACGGTATGGTTTAAAAGCAGGCAGAGCACCATTACTGGTTTACACTATGGATTATGTTCTTCCTAATGACAATGAGAATGAATCCTGAAGTGCTTTGTACGCTGAAGTAACATCTTGTAGTCCATATATAGTCAACTCTCTGATGAGACAATAATACAATATATATACATATGTATATACATATATATGAGCTCTTTGAAATATAATTTCAAAAAATGTTATGACTAGTCAATATGTAAAAATCTACATAATCACACAAGCTAGTACTTAAAATCAAACTGTGTATACTGTATTGGCATGAATATTTATATTCAAGTTATAAAGTTGAATCTAACAAGCTAAAGAGTAAGATAAATTCCTAAAGTATAATTAGACTTTTATGTTCAACATAATTTTTCAAAACTTACTGATACCTAAATATATCATTTTAAGTGCCTTTGCAAATTACTTATTTTTAAACAATTTCTATAAAAAAGCCATTATGTAGCTAATAATTTGCAAAACACTATTGCTCAAAATGAACTACCATCAATTGAGTATTCCCAGAGAAATAGTCATACCTCTACAGGCAAAGCAGCATACAGGCAGTACCTAACATAAGGAGATCTTAGTAACTGTTGCCTGGGTTAGATGGTGGATGAGCAGATAAGGGTAGGTGAGTTAGCAGATACTTTCTGGGGAATGTTAAAAGCAAAAAACAATTTATAATGTTCTCATTTTTCAGCCTTCCTTCACCATCTCTGTCTTCAAGCTCACCCTGAGAAGTTCACAATCACTCCAACTTCATCCATATTCATTTTAGTAGAGTGGCCCTGTAGATATAATATTATAAATACCAAGCCTCCACTGACAATGACTTTCTCTCAATATTATGCAAAACTAGAAGCTAATTACAAATGAAAGTGCCTGGAAATCATGGAATTATAAATATTCCAAACCTCCCATATTAAGCATTAAGGTTTGGTGAAATGTGATAGAATGGTGTCTAATTCTCACATCCTGCCCAGAGGCACGGCAAGTGCACAGCTCCTACTCACCTACTGAGAGAAGCGATTGATTCTGTCTTCTCTAAGACCCAGTCTCCTCTTAATGCTTGCTCTAAAGACTGAGAAACTGCTAGTACTAAATGAGCTTTGTGCCATTAGACTTCCACAGAAACACTGCCTTCACAATGCCACTCTTTTGACGCCTTGGCCTTGTCACCATCGTACTTAGATATCCCTGTAATTCTTGTCTATGTGTACCCTGACCAGATTTCCATACTCTGAGGAAAAGGAATATGCTGACCTTCAGCTCCACAGCCCATGTCAGGTGTGCAATATCCAGTTTTTAAGTGAATGGAAGATCAATGAAACCAAAGGAGGTAGGGGTTTGAATTTTTTTAAATGTTTTGTTGTGCTTAGATTTTGTTTTGTTTTGTTTTTTTTTTAGTGGACAGACTTCAGATCAAGTCTCTAAGAAAAATAAGGAATCGGTCAAAGAACCACACCTAAAGGGGGAAAAAAAAGCAAACAAAGAAAAGAGCAAGCTGAATAGAAGAAAATGGCAAATAATACTGAAGGTAGATCAAGGCTAATAGCACAATCAAAATTCACAGTAAGCGTAGTGGCACAGAGGTAGGAGGGTTGCCATGAGTTTGAGGCCACCCTGAGACTGCTAAGTAAACTCCAGGTCAGCCTGGGTTAGAGCAAAACTCTATCTCAACAAACCAAAAAAAAAAAAAAAAAAAAAAAAAAAAAAAAAAAAAAAAAAAAAAAAAAAAAAAAAAAAAAAAAGAAAGAAATCACAATGAACAAGCTACTATTAAAAATAATAAAAAGAAAACCAAATAGCAAAGTCTCAAAGATTATAGCTATTGTATCAAAGAGTATAGCTATTTGATATAGAATAAAACTACCCATGCACGTGTCTTGAAAAAAAAAGGTTATCAAAAGTGTGAAAAATGAAAGGAAATGGACTTAAAACTGAGTCAGCACTGAAAACAGAAACTGGGCATGGAATTAAGTGGCCAACTGTACACATCTCAGGAGATAATTAAGGAACCAATAAGTAAGAAATAAGGAATACCACAGCGAGGCAAAGAAAAAATATAAAACAAAATTTAGGAAATATGAACAAAGAATGAATAGAATTATCCAATTATCTATTTTCTCCATGAAACATATCTCATGGGCAAACACACCACCATACCAACAGTCAAAGGATGGAAGTCATACTATCAAGCAAGCAGGTTGGCATAACTATTATATGATAACATATCAAACCAAAAATGAGAAGTAATAGAGAAGTCCACAACATACTTTAAGAATTCCTCATAAGTGGCTATGTACTAACCAACAGGAATCCCAATTCATAAAATAAACACTAGTGGGCATGTGGCAGAACTGCCCCAAGCACTGGAAATTACTGGAATGAGATGGCTGCTGAGGAGTTTAAGCAGGGAAGAGTCCCCAGGGAGAGATAAGAAAAGAATGTAGAGGGTTAAGTAAACAGGGACTGCCCTCACCCCTCCTTGCAGATATTGTGGGTTTATTGCATGACTACCACACAACCCCATCATAACCTCTGCCAAATCACTACAGCTCCATTCTTGTGGTTCTTTGTTACATTCTTGTGGTCTTTTGTAATCTCTTGCTTAACTGCCACTGTACAGCCCATGCTTCTGCAGAAGAATGGCCTATAAATTCCCTTACAAGCCAGAACTAAGGGCTGATGTCATTACCAGGTGATCAGGTACAGTCTGCTATCAAGTAATAAACACTCCCTCTCCTGGGACTAAAGCAGTTCTGAGTCTCAATCTGTCCAGAAATTTTCTGCAACACACATAAAATGTCAACTAGATCCTGATACAATAATAGTGGCTAACTTCAGCACCCTATTTTCATCCTCAGGTCATCCACAGACAACCAATGGAGAAATTGAAGTTACTACTTTTTAAAGATCAAACTGTAGAGTTACTGAGGCAGTTGAGGGGTGACAGGGTGCCTGAAAATAAAAGTGGAGAATGTTTTTGAGCCTGTAGGGGAGAGTATGGGTCATTCCACTTTGTTAAAGGTCAGAAATATCAGAAGGGTGTGATCTTCCCTCATTTCTTCCTCCTAAGGGAGTTTCCCTTTCCTAAAAGAGATAATCACCCCTCAGAGAAGGTTACACCTTTCCTGGAGGATCAAGATTCCTGAGAGGGTTGCCCTTTCCCAGGAAACCTGGCATCAGGATTCAAATGACCACTTCAACCCCTCAACCAGCAGGCTCCCTTGGAAGAACCCAGCCTGGGTTCTAGGGGAGCCTTCCATGTCCCAGAACCTCACTCCTGCCCTTCTTTAGACAACGACTCTATATTATTTTCTTCTCTTAAGCTCCATCTCTACAAGCTCTCCCTATAATAAAATCTTTCTAAACCTTATCCTCTGATCTATGGGTTTCATTTGTTGAAATTCTTAAGAAGAATCCAGAATGTCACTTAGTGAGAGCTGTGTGTGACTTCTGAACTTCCAGGACCCATAGCTCCTGAGTTATTGCCCATCTAAGAGCCAAGATAAGGCCCTGATGCTCTCAGAGACACCCCAAATTCTCATATCATATTGAGTGCTTTGGCTGGAAATTTCATAAGTAAAGTTTTTCTTGCTTCCTGCCTTTCTCATGGTAGTGAAGGAAAAATAGAAGAAAGCTAGCTTCTTTCAGGCAGTTAGTAGGGACCACCGAAGGCCAGCCAAAGAGGAAACAAGGAAATGCCTTTCTGTCCATCTTGGCAAAACGGAAACCTGGGTTGAATCCTATCTCTCCAAGATAGCTGCCCAGTGACACAGCCCAGCAAGAACTTCCTGCTGCTGCTTCAGCTCAGCCTCCCTGGATCAGCCCTGTGAGTCCACAAAAAACCGATCAGATCATGTCACCTCCTGGGTTCAAACCAATCAGGTCTCTGCTTATACATCTGAGATTGAATGTTTGAAACATATACATATACCAACATGGCCCAGCCACTCTCTCTTCCTTTTGCCATGTGACCTGGCCTGGCTGAGACCAGCCTGGCTGGGAAGGGGAGAATTCTTCCCTTGCTTTCTATCTGTGTCACACTTTGGGGGTACCTTCTCACTGTGATTACATGTATGATTTATCTTTGAACTGAGTCCTTCACTCTTTCTTAAACCTCTCTGGTCTGCTGTATAAAGGGGTTTCTATGTCTGATCTACGTATGTGTAGAACTGTTCAAGCCTTGTCCTAGGTATCAATATCTCCTAAATAAACCTCACAAATTCTGATTTCTCCATAAATAAACTCAACAATTTGTAATTTATCTTTCTTGAGTCTGTTTTAGCAATTATTTGTTAAAATAGGAAAAGAACCCAAAATTAGGGTTCACAAGTTCGGGAGACCTCCTCCTGAACCCCCAAATCCGGTTCAATTTCCTAATTCTCCATTTCTTCTCCACAACTCTCTTCTACTTCGGAACTGGGCATATTTGAAACTAGGTAGATGGCAGATTTAATAAATTTCTGAGGGGGATCGAGTCAAACCTTTATGTTTTCCCTTCCTGCCCACTTGTAAAGCCAGAAGCAGAATGTATATGCTTGTGCTCTATGGAACACAGTTTGAAATGCTAATGAGCAGTGCTTTTAGGGGACTGGACCTGAGATGCTCATGACAATTCCTTTGGGAGCCCTAACCCAAGACTGGGGGAATTGTAGATTCTGCCTTTGGTTTCTACACTGGTCTTCTGCTGGGTGGGATGCTTTGGGACACAGATTTTGGACAGGGACCCATGGCAGCATGACCCTGCACAGCAGGAGGACCATACAGGGTGCCGAGACCCCACAAGGCTGTGACCCATGTTAGGCAGCAAGCAACAGCAGGACGGTAGCAATAGCCAGACCCCACAAAAACAGCACCAGTTGTGACACACTCAGTGCACCTGCACAAATGGCAGAGAAGGTTCACAGTTGGGCAGGAGGCTCAAGGAACAAGCCTGCTCACTAGGCCTTAGTGTCTGTCGTCTAGGAGCTAAGAGGTAGTTAGACATGCTTGCTAGTGACAACCATCTACCTGTTATTTTCTGGTCTGCCTTTTATAGTAGATGAAATAAGGTGTTTACCTGCAAATAGTTTTATTCTCTATGTTACATGTGGTAAATTTCAGAGTCCAGTTTTCCTAATACAGGCAGCCCAACAGATTTGAATGTGGAATTCACCCTGAGGTAGCAAGCTTGTATCTATCAAGATTCAAAAATCAAAGAATCAAATTCTTCTACGAGCATATTTATTACAGGCTCAACCCAAAGGGGTGTGAAAACCCTCCCTGTCTCATGTAATTATTAGACGTGATTTGGCTTTCCTGACATATAAGGCTCTGTATTTACTCCTTTTTCCCCCCCAACACTGCTTTAGTGGATGGGGCATAACTAAAGGCTGGATACATGAATGTGTGGCTGAGTCATGGCATCAGCATGACTTCAAGAGGAGTACAGAGACTCCTCTGGTGTAGGGCTAAAGAATTCTGAAAGAGATCCACCATGTGCTCTTCACAGGCAGGCTAAGACCATCCAGGCAAAGAGCAGACTAAGATAGCATCTAGAGCAGCAGAGATCTCTGTAGCTTCTCCTTTCCGCCTATTAAATAAAGCCTCCCACTATCCTCATCTATAATTTTAATTCTTAATTTTATATGACAATAATCTAGGTACTCTTAAATTTTAAAGTATATTGGAACTAATTAGAAACCCCAACTTTCCCGTTACAATATTAATAACAGAGTCAAGACGGCCAGGGAGCAAATAACTCCATAGACTCTACTTCTGATCACTGTTGCTAAAGAGAGGGTTTAGGATACAGGTTACCCCAGACTACATTGATAAAAGCAACAAACCCAAGTAAGTCTGGCTCTCTCTTTGTGGCCGTGTACAAAGAGAGAAAAGATCTCTAAGAAATGTGCTAGAGAAAGGAACAAGAGATTTGGAAGGCATTCCAGTATCTCACCTGTTGTTCTACAGATGGGTAGTCATATGTCTTCAGCAAAGGCTTCCCTAGACTGTACCCTTGCCCGCCAGGCTTAATTAAGCATGATCTAGAAAGCGCCTTTGTGTAGGACTGCTTTGCTCTAAGATATGAGAAATGCTAGGTCACCTCAGCACTCTCAGCTGCTTATGGGATCATATGTGCTGACCTCCAGCAGGAAACATAAGCCTGAGGCCCCAGGGGCTCACTTTTCTAACTAAGTAAAAGAGGCTATTGAGACTTAAAATCAGGAAAACATTTGAGACTTTGACTCTCTGGGGTTTTTCTGTTTGTTTTGTTTTGTTTTTGCTCCTTCTAGCTCATTTTAATACAAATTATATTAGCAAGTCATCTTAGGCTACTTAAATTCATAGAAAGCCAGATCATAAGAAGGTAGGCACCCCTGTGTCTCAGACCCCAAACAGATTTAAATCATGTCTTCTCCCAGATATACTCCTGAAACAAGAGGGCCACCTATTGTGACAAGGAAAAGGGAATAACAAACAGCATATAAGGAGTTTGGTTCTCTCTAAATATTTTCTCTCTTGTTTAAGGTCACTAAAGCTTTGTTACAACATAGTTTTCAGAATCTGGGGGGACAGGAAAAAAATCATAAAATGCAAACAGCAGTTAGGTTTATCTAAGGCTTTCAGTAAGCTAGAACTTTAGAATTTAGCAACACGTAAACAGGTAATCTTAATTTGTCAAAATTACTATATAGATCACGTCAAAGTTAAAATTCAGTTCACTGATATCAGTTTGCTCATGAAAACAGTTATGAAAACTGGCTTCAAAATGTTCAATCAACATAGCTAAGTTTCTGAGTCAGTTTTGACCTACTGGGGAAGCTGGGTCTTAACAAAATCAAGACTTTTTAATTAGTTGCTGATTATTTTATAAAGCTATATTTGAATATCATATCTAAGAATATTAATTCTGTTAAATGCTCACTACTGTGTTTATAATTTAGGTTTCATAAAAGAAATAATTAGTTTCATTCACTGTGAATTATGTTCTTAGAAAGATAAGAAAGACTCCTCCATGTTCTGATAACCTGGATGCTTTCTTATCTTTAAGTCATGTTGAGGGGCTCCATTCACAATTCCAGGGTCAAAGTGAGTTAACCCCAGGTGGTAACACTGAAATCAGCTGATTACAAACAATGCTGACACGATTCAGACACAGACTTAGACATAAGCATATCTTATCTAGGCTTTATCTCATAGCAAGAATGGTGAGACATAAAATTGCTTTATGTTAATCAAAGTAACCCTAAATAAAGTACATTAGATTAATTGCTATAGATTTCTATTTCAGGATTAGGTTTGTGTATGGTCTAATTTAGACAAAAAGATGGTTAATGCTACTAAAATACACATAAGAACATAAGATTTTTTTTAAGGTGATGTTAAATTACTAGACATAAATTTCTGTGCTTTCAGTTTTAAAATGGAAAATGCTTGTCCATGCTTGCTGCCAAAAAAACTTCAACTCTGCTTTCTAAATTACCCCATAGATTAACATTAAAAGGTAAAAAATTTAGATGGGTTTAAATACTTGTTATGACTTAACATCTTTAAGATATTACTTGAATTCAGTTTGTTGATAGAACATAGGACTGTTAAAATGCTTTAACTGTGATTTGACTTTTAGATGTTTAAAATATGCTCCAAAGCAAGAGTTATAAATAAAAAATTATGAATGAGAGTTGATGTAAAAAGGTTATGCAAAAAAAAAAGAGGGTTTGCTATCTAATGACAAAAGTTATTGTTGTGTGTTCCATACTCAAGTTTGGTTCCTCCAATGTGTTAATGACATACTTCTCTGTGCTCCCTTACCCCATAGAGAAAGCTTCACAAGAGTCACTTCTCAATTTCATGACAGGAATTCCCTTCCTTATTTTACCTGAGACATTAAGTCTCTTTCTTATCCCTTTTTAAGAACATACCCATAGATTGCATAGATTACTATGAATCAATTGCCTTTATATTAGGCAACCATCTTTTGAGATTACAATTTGTGGTCCATTGGGGACCCACTCTCACCCTTAGTCCAAACAATAAAAACCAAGATCAAAAGCATTAATCTTTCCACTCATGTCTGGTATTAACCCTCTGGGAGATAAGGAAACCTGGACCCCTGGGGGGGACTCTTAATTATAACACTAGGCCTGTTATGTAGTATGTAGCATGTATGGGGTGTATGTGGGTATAATGTATATGCATATACACATATGACCTTTTAATTTATATTATTATATTATATTTATATATATAAAGAAGCTACATATAATGTAAGGTCTTCCATTATAGTTCCTCTTCAGAATTATATTATATCCCACCATAACCAAAGTGGGCATATCTCCTTTTGCTAAATATGCCCCCATACCTCACTGCTATTATTTTCATCATATCATTGTTTACTTAAATGTATATACACTTTCTTTATCTATCAACTTACTATTCATCCTTCAAGATGGTTGTGAGAGGCTAGGACAGCTCCGTTGACAAAGTGCTTTCCTCACAATTACCTGAGGACCTGAGTTTGATCCACATAAAATTATACACATGGCAGCATGTGCATATCTATAAGACCAGTGCTAGAGAGGCAGAGATGGGCAGATCCCTAGAGCATGCTGGTCAGCTAGTTTAGCCTAATTGGTAAGCTTCAAGCCAATGAGAGACTCTGTCTCAAAAGATGTGGACAGGTGGGCTGGAGAGATGGCTCAGCGGTTAAGGCACTTGCCTCCAGTGCCTAAGGCCCCAGGTTCAATTCTCCAGTACCCACATATGCCAGACCCACAAGATGGTGGCCCTAGTGTGCGCTCTCTCTCTCTCTCTCTCTCTCTCTCTCTCTCTCTCTCTCTCTCTCTCTGTATCTCTGCTTTAAAATGAATAAACAAACTATTTTTAAAAATTATTTGTTTTTTTAAAAGAAAGATGTGGACAGCATCCCTGAGGAACAATACCCAAAGTTGTCCTCTGGCCTGAAATACATACACATGTATGTGCACATAAATACACCTGCGCACTGTGTACATGCTGCACACACAAATTGTTGGGAGGACTTAATAAGTTAATACATGTTAATTACTTAGAATAGACCTGTCCATTATTATTGGTCAACAAAGGTTATCTGCTATTATGACAAAAGATTTACAACTTTAGAAAATGGGTGATGATATCAAAATAAGTCAACCAAATATAAATATACCTTAATGTCACTAAAGTGATAATTTTCATTATTATAATATACTAATATACTAAGATTATCAAGAACCTACTAGAAATATTAATATAGCAATTCAAATAACATACTTACACTTAGTAGTCATGCTGAATGAAAGTCCAAAACTATGAGGACTATAAGATCCATAACCCTTATTCTCAAGGAGATCAGAATCAGCTATATGGTAATATATTATGTGTTATACACAGTATATTTGCTTAACAAAAATGTCAAAAAACTTTCATCTGGAAATAAAATAATAAAAAGTCTACAATGAAACTCTCAAACTTTTTGAATGTTTTACAAATTTATCACTTACCTTCATACTTAAAGTGGTAACATTTTCCAAGCAATAAAACAGGTGAATTTCTACTAAAATACGTCTTTGTTTTCAACACCCAACCTATGCAAAAAAGAGAGAAAAAATTGTTTGATTGAAAAAATTTCAAGCTAAGAGACAAGTAATATTTTCTCTTAATTTCAAGTCTTAACTATCACCTTAAACATGCATTTTTTATAGTTGCAAAATATGTAGACAATGAACCAAATTAGTGGTTACTAATGTAATTTCAATAAAGTTCAGCCATTTAGCCAAGATCCATTCACTAAATAAGAAAACACAATTACTATACTTCCACAGGCCACAGTATTCTTTTGGCATAAAATTATAAAGGTTTGAAAATCCTGCTTTTGCTTCCCTAACATGAGCTAATCTTTTCATTAAAGCAACAAATACCATTACTTTCTTATATTTTCTTCCATTGCAGATATTCAAAAGGTCTTTGAAAGAAATTTAAGAAAAATATACAGTAGCCTAGTCCTAGTGATAAAAATGGACTCTGAAGTTTCCTAAGGAACTATGTTATAACATCTTAACTTTGGCCAAATAAGGATGCCTGGTGGTGTATAAAGTTTTCAGACATTCTCATCTTAATTTTCAATCTCCAAGCCCTAAACCCCAACTTTAGAGACAAATTCTAATTCAAGTTTTCTTCCTACTGAACTACTGGCATCTAAAGCTATTGTTCTTTTTGGCATTTCATGCGGTCCTTAACCAGGATTTCTTTATGCAGACTAGTAGAAAGAACTGAGAGGTTATGAATGTGGGGTAAGGGAAGGGGGGAGGGGAATGGCTCAAACATGAGGCCAAACCAAATTAGGTTCAAAAACATAAAATTCTCACGAGCATATTGTAACCTAAAGAGTAAGTAGTGGGTGTCAACTGGTAAGAGGGGCCATGAGTAGTAGGGGAGAATATCTAAGTCTGTGAACAATTGAGCAGTCTGACAGTCCCAGGTCCTGGCCACTGGTTCCTTCCCTCACTGAGCTGTTGACCAAAGTGACCCATGAGGTTACAAAAACAAGACAGAATTCTGTCAAGGCTCTTAAACACCCTCCCCAGGCCTGAGGCAAACCCTGTTGCTGAAGAAACCACAGAATACCATCGTTCAGCATCGAGAGACTCTTCGAGGTCTGGAATGGTAACCAGCCCCCAGATGGCAGTTAGTGCAGTGCTGGAAGACACTACACAAGCTGCCAGGGGATGCTGAACAACAACAGCTGAAGTAAACAGACCACTGGCATGAAACACAGTCTGCGGCCATGAGTAGGCTGACCACACCTCCTACTGGAAGAGAAAAGCAAACCAAGAAAGGAGCACTTGTGCAATGGAGGAGCCTGGGCCTGGGGGAGACAATCAACAGCTATTAAATTCGGCCAAATATTCCACTCAGTGAGGGGGAACCCTTGATTGGAACCGGGGATTCAGGGCGATATGCACCGGATCCCATACTCTTGGGCTCCCAAGAAAAGATGCACTATGCGAGTGACTTCCGGGGAGGCTTTTAAAAATAGAAGCTAGGTAATCCAGATTGTTGTATATTTGTTAACCGATACTGACCTCATTCTCCGATGGAGATTGTGTTTGTATTTTTCAGGATATAGCGAAGGAGCTGTGGCCCATATAACCCTACCAACCAACCAGGCAGAAAGCTGAGATCCTGGCATGAGATGAGCCACCACAGTCATACGGGGGAGGATCCATATGGAACCCCACAGAGAATGATTGGATGAACAAGGGACCCACAGCCATAGCCATTCAATCAACTAAGGATAAGCCAGTGAGACAGAAACCAACGAATCTCGACACAAAAACCCCTAAGCTCACAACACTAAAGCAGCCTCAATACTCACCCACCACGACTCAGGGAACTGA
>PVHP010013037.1:0-41960 GCA_004024765.1 Zapus hudsonius
GAGGAATACGAGAGCAGATGATGTATTTCAGAATTCAGGCACGGAGTTATTGATCCAAGGAGAAATTAAGACTTATGGTTATTATAGTAAAGAGCTGGAGAGGAGGGGGGTATAATGCCTGAGGTCCTGGGTAACCTGTTCAACTTAATCTACAATAATTGAAGTCAGGGAGTATTGGTGAGATCAGTGCCTGCTGATGCTATCTGCTCTCAGCTCATCTGGCTGAGAGCTTACTTTATTTAATTTTCATGAGCGTAAGGGAGGGTCTACATGTGGAACACCCACTGAATGCCTTGGCACTGTTATTAATGAAAAGACAATACCTCACAGCCCCTGAACTCTACCAATACAGTCCTTGAAGTCTGTTTTCTTCTCCCCTTGTCTCCACTCACACCCTGTCTCTGCCTTTCTTTGGGCCACCCTACTTACCCAAAGTTGCCCTAGGGGCAGAGTTAGGTCCTCATATATGCCCCCTCCCACCTCCCAGAATGTGCACACCAATGAGTAAACCAATGTGTGGTTCAAATTACATATATATTGATACACACAGATCACCACCACTCACATAATGACAAAAATCATATAGTTCCTGGAGTGTCCTGCATCCAGTTGTTGAAAGTTATTTTCAATCTCTTTTTATCTATTTAAAAAATGATGGTGGGCTGGAGAGATGGCTCAGCAGTTAAGGCACTTGCCTCCAGTGCCCAAGGCCCTGGGTTCAATTCCCCAGGACCCACATAAACCAGACCCACAAGGTGTGGACCTGGTGCTCTCTCTCTTCCTCTCTCTCTTCCTCTCTCTCTCTCTCCTCTCTCTCTCTCTCTCTGCTAGAAAATGAATATATAAAATATTAAAAATAATAAAAATAAAATAAAATAAAAATTATGGTCTAGCTGGGCGTGTCGTATGCCTTTAATCCCAGCACTCGGGAGGCAGAGGTAGGAGGATCCATGTGATTTTTGAGGCTACCCTCAGACTACATAGTGAATTCCAGGTCAGCCTGGGCTGGAGCGAGACCCTACCTTGAAAAAAACAACAAAACAAAACAAAAGAGAAGAAAAGAAAAGAAAAGAAAAGAAAAGAAAAGAAAAGAAAAGAAAAGAAAAGAGATGATCTTTCTAGCAATTTTGAAATTTGTAAACTAGTAAAAAAAAATCCTTCTAAATCAGTATAGAACTACATAATTCTTTTCCACAGCTTCATTGTTTTCTTTCTGAAACTTGTTCATTGACAGTTTTCAGGTGTGATTTGATCAGTCCCTCTCCCTCTGTCCCCTCGCCCATTCCTGCTCACTGAACACTGTCTTCTTTCCTACTAGACCCTCTTCTATCTTGACTTGTTTTTTCCAAACTCCTTCATGATCCATGTGAAAATGCTGATGAGCTCAATTTTGCGGAGGTCTTCTGGAGGTAGCAACAGCCGCTATTTCTTGTTTTGTTTTACATCTTGTTTGGGTGTGTGAATGTGTGTATATGTGAATATGGGTGTGTGCAGGCGCATGCCTGCCAGGGTTCACTTAAGGAGCTCAAAGGAGTCCCACCTTCCTACCTGGTTAAGGCGGAGTCTTTGCTGTTTGTTGGTCGCTGCTTTTGCCAGGCTGGCTGGCCTATGAGCTTCCCATCGTCCTGCCTCTGCCTCCCCTTTGTAGGCCACTGGGATTGCAAGCACCACCACTCCTGGTTTTTATGTGGGTGCCAGGAATCTGAACAACAGACCTCATGCTTGCATAGCAAGTGCTTTGTCCACTGAGCCACCATCTCCCCAGCCTCAGTTTGGTTTTTTGAGATAGGATCTCACTATGTGGCTCAAGCTGATCTTAAACTTCCAATTTTCCTGTTTCCTAAGTGCCGGGCTATGACCATTACTTTGAATGGATTTTTGGTCACATATTCATTTTTTATATAACATTGCAAATATTTTCTCCAATCAATAAGCATTCTATTAGACTAGCATATTTAATGACTGTATCTATTGTATGAATGTAACACTTTATTTCACCAATACCATCTAATGATTTTTTTCTCTCCGACACTTCTGTTATGATTGTTACTATACATCTTTACAAACATAGGTTTGCCTGCCTTCATTATTATTTCCTGGGATTAAATTTATGGTCTTGTAGTACTGAACCAAACAAAGGCTATGGGACATTCTGACATCTTCTTGAAACTTTCTCACGTGATCCAAGTTGAGAGTATGGGAACCAGGAAGAGCTTGTGCTGTGGAGGAAGTCAGTCATTGGTCCTAATCCTAATGCTTGTCACACCAGTGACATTTGCCAATGACTTCTGTTCCTTGAATCCCAGTTTCCTTAATCACATATAGGGATGAAAATACAAGCTGTCACTCCACAATACTGTTTGAGGACTTTGTGATAAAGCCATGTCTTTCAAGTCCTCTGCTTATACCTGGACCCTGTCTTGTGTTGGAACCTAATGATCATTAACTCATTTTGCTGTCTGCCATCTCCATTATTATGCAAGTCTCAGAGCCAGGCACTGCTCCATGGCTTGTTTTGGGTGGGGAGGAAGGAGTGTGGGGCTGGAATCCAAAGGCATGCAGAACTGGTCTAGCTTCTCTCTGCTGCACCCATGAATCAAACTTCACTGAACAAATGGTTCCTAGATTCAAAGCCCATGGATGTGGCCCTTCGGAGGGATTGTCCCATTTTCTCCAGGGGTGGAGCTCAGAGGTTGCTTTTTGGTCAACAGGTTGACATCACCCAGTTCTAAAATCTCCCCCTTTGTTCTCTCTTCCGGCTCTCCCAGAGCTCTTAAGGCCAGAGGAAGAAGGGACTCTTGTGAATCCCCAGCAGAAATGCACACCCCTCCTTTCTGTCTGCTTTGGTTGAAACCCACAAAGGTTAATATTAAGAAAACCCATGGGGAGAGCACATGTATGTGTGGAGTCTGAGTCCCCACGTCTGCCCTTGCTTTTGCAGCAGCGGGCACATTTGTATGTTTGGATTTTCCAGAAGGGATAAATCACACAAACAGAGCACCTCGGGACTCCTTGGGGGGGGAGTCAAGCTCCACCCAGCCCCCTCCTGTTGAACACATGCCCCATTCTGCAGGCTGAGCAGAGCTGCACCCTTGTCTGAAATGCTTTCTCTGGAAAACTCATTCTTGGAGAGAACTTTCTTTGTGCAACAGTCCAGCCATTTAGACTAAACAGACGAAGAGAAAATAGTGGAGTGGAGGGAAGAAAGAGTTTCTTCTGTGAAGGAGAGAAGGAATGGGCTTGCTCCGGCTGGCTAGCCTCTGCCACTGTGACCCTAGGACCCTCGTGCTCCATGTTGACAGTAGTATCCAAGCCAAGAAAGAGATTGGGCAACATCCTCTTGTTCACCGTGTCCTCCCCCCCCCCATTGCCCTTTGTTTTTCCACTGCTTGGATAGTGTTCTGAGCCTGTCTGGCCTCCAAATGCACATCTTGTCCTCTGGGCCTCAACACAGTCCTGCGGTATTTGGCCTGTAAAACAGCCTTCGCCTAAAATCAAAGCGTTGATGGTTGATATGGTCTGAGTGCATGGGGTTCTTTGACATGTGAGCCCCTTAGGGCTGAGTGGAAAGAGGAGAGTCCTGTCTCCCCCACCATGAACCATGAGTGATATTAAAGAATTGTGTCCTCCGCGATGGCTTAGAAATCAAAGCCTGGCCAACTTCCCCAGTCCTCTGCCCTTGTCCTTCTGCAGTTGGATTAGTCTGTGGTACACACATCCCGTTTTTATTATGAGGTGCTTTTCTTTTGCAGTTCCTTCTGCTTCCAGCCACCCTGGGGCCCAGAACCCTGTGAGCAGAGTCCCTCCCCTCCAACTCCCCCATACCATTAACATGTTGATAGAGCCCCGTAGATGGCAGGACTCCCCCCCACCCCACCCCAAGGTTAAGCTTCTAACCCAGGGAGAGAATCTTGGACCAGCAATTTCGGGAGACAGTTAAAAGATTAGATAGTAAATTTACTTAACAGAGACTAATCGCCTGGGACTGGGTTTCATATCCTGTTTTGAAATAATGTATTTTCTTTTGTGCTCTGGTCTGAATCTGTCATCCCTCTTCTAATAATGAGAGACGGTGGATTTTTAATCTTTGACCTTCTTCCATATAATCTAATCACAGTGGTTTTCTGATCTTCCTCTCCTTATTTGGCAAAGTTCAGGAAAGAAAAAAAAAAGAATTCATTTCTTTGGCATAGCTGGGCCATTCTCCTCTTGGCTGGGTTGACAGGAATAAGCTAACTATAAGGTGTCCATGTCTAGGCCTGACCAGGGAAGGTAGAAAAAATGAGAGGAAGGCCAAAGGCTCTTGTATCTAACCAGGTGGATGAAGGATAGCAATGAAGAACTCCAATAGGCCACTCATCAGGGCTGCTCTAGACCCTGGTAGCCTTGGAGTTGAGTCCCACATGACAGCTGTCTCAGATGAGGTACTTTCTGACTCGAAAAGAGCTAGGAATGAGGCCTGCGTAATCCTCCAGTTGTCCACACATGGAAACTCTCATGCATTTAGCATCCTCCCTTTCACTGGCAAGCTGGGAGGTCTTTGGGTGTCTCTCCTTCCTCTTAGGGTTTGGCTCATAGGCAGGCATTTGACCCCAGGCAACCCAAGCTGAGTCTTCCCTTTGTGTGCAGAGTCAGACTGTCTGGCTTTGGGAGTTGCCCTGACAGGAATCTTAGAGGCTGGGAGGTTAGATTCAGTTCCAAGTATAAATGGAATGGAAGCAAGTGAACATGGGGTTGTTTCACTCCCCCTGCCCCACTCCCACCAGATCTCCACTTTACTGCTGGGATGTAGTGGGAGGTGTAGCAAGAAACTACAAATAGCACCTCTCTCTTTTCATCTTTATCTTTCAGGGCTTGGTGACACTTAGAATAAAGCCATGTCCTTTGGCTACTCAACCAGAGTTCTCTAGCCAAAAGCAACACCCAAATCTAGTTCACTAAAGAAGGAATGCACTGGAAGCATATGGACCGGGGGTTCTAGAATGAAAGGGAGGCTAACCACATCTCAAAGCACCAATCATCTTCAGAGGGAACTTAGAGCAGCTATCCCTCAACAGTCACCCAGGTGCCTGTCAGCCACCTCTGCCCGGCCTTTCATTCAGATGCCATAGGAAGTCTCTCACCTGCCAGTGTGGACTAGGCACTTGGCCACAGGACAGGACAGTGGATTGTAAAAGTCTCACTAGGCTGGACCCAGAGACTGGAGCTCGTCAGAAGGTAGCAGGAGGCATGAGTCATGCAAAGAATACAAGTCAGAAATGAACAGCCAGAGCCAACACATTTCTGCCAGATGCCCCTGAACCCCCATCTCCCTGCAACAAGCCTTGCTGTAACTACAAGCATTGCAGACCCAAAGAGTTTCAGCAGAACCTGTGGATCTTCCCTCTTTTCTCTTTCCCTTCACACTGTGTCACCATTGTCACCATGCCCACAATCATCCTCGTCATTATTGGAATAGTCAGGTGGGCAAGACTGTCTTCCAGATGTTGAATGTTTGATGAAGGTGGTTTCATTCCCACTGAGTCTCCTGGGTCCCAATCCTCACCAGTCTTCTTTAGCTTCCCTTCTGGACCTCCTTGCTCCCTTCTCAGATCCTTGCCCCACCCTTCCCCCAAATCCTCAGCTGATAGAAAGGATTCATAAGTAAAATAAATATCCAGCCCTCATCCCCAGCTCTGTGTAATTACTTCCCTGGCGTGTGTTGGCTTCAACCTTATGGGAAATGTGAGAAGGGAAACGAGTCCTTTTAGCCCATGAATGGTACTTTATTATTTTGATGCATGAATGCGGAAGGAATAAGAGACAAAATAAAGTTAATAATACATTGCAGGGTAGATAATTCATCACTTAAATCAATAGGAACTGCAGGTCACTGAACTGGAACTGGTGTTACTGTGATGCAAACATGGAATTAATAATTGAAACTATACTGATCTGTCTTCCTGGAATGGGAAGACAGACAAGGGATGGATACATTCAGCGCAGGAGGAACGAGGCGATAGAGATAGACAGATGATTCATTTAATGCCTACAGCTGTCACATACAGTAAATATGAAAATCTGCTTTCTATCTGGAACCAGCCTTATTTGGGAAGTGAGGTTAGCTGAATTATATCCTCGGCTCTGTGTTTATTTTTTCATTTATTGCAGGAATTTCACATGATTGGTTAGTATGGAATGCCACATTCTCTGAGGTTAGAAAGGCTCACCAGCAGGGAGAAGCCGTGGTATGCACAACATATGTGCCCCATTACCTCCCCTGGATCCACCTGAAAAAATGTGGGGACTCAATTTTCCTAGAAGTTTGGTACTTCCACCATGTTGGGGATGATGGTATCAGTAATCTGGAGTTCACAAAGGAACATAGTAGAAGACCCAGAAGACAAATCTGAGCGATGCCCCACTTTGTCCTGGGACAAGTTCCAGCTTCTCTCTAAACACAGTCTGCCTCCCTGTAAGAGAAGCTAGTAACGGCCTCAAAGGATACTCGAGATAATCACACTAGCACTTGTAGTACAGTGATGTCTAACTTGGTCTCCAGAGGTAGTCATGGAGGTGCTACATGGGTATATGGAGTTGAAAATCAGCCCAAGAAAGACAAGCTGTGCATCACCTCACTTGCTTGGCAGCCTCCATCTGTGAAGGCTGTTGGGGAGACTCTTGGTGGCCATCACTAACCAGATACAGAGAAACATCTTGTCTGGAAGTGCTTTGCTGTGTGGACCTGCATTTCTTCTCAATGGAAGATCTGTCCAGCCCATGTATACTGTTTGCACCTTGCTGGACCACTTGTCTGTAGGTTTGCTGGTGATTTGTTCATTCTAGAAAAGAGACCAGTGCTCTGAGTCTAAGAAAGAAGCCCAGCATTGAGCAGGTTTCTAGAAACCATACTTCCAGGTCATTCTCCATCCTAAGAAGTGTGTTAGTATGCAGAAGGCTAGAGCCACCTCCTCTGGAATCTCCTGCACCCCTCAGAAGAGCTAAGTTCAAACACATGGAAGCCAGAGCATGTGGAAGGAGAGACTGGCTTAGCTGAATCCTGGCTTAAGAGTCAGAGCACCCAGAACAGAGAGTGGGCAGGTGACAGCAACTTATAAAGATAGAAGTGACTGCATCTCCTCTTCCATCAGTATGATTCCAAAACCCAACAGGCTGTACGTTCTAAGTGGAAACTACCTGAGGTGGGGCATCCTCTATAGCCAGGAGTGATAGAGAAATCTGAACCTCAAAACCAAAGAGGCACTAACTTCTTCGGCTATGTTCTCTTGGGAGAACTGACCTTCCAAAGTGGTAAAGACCCAAGTGAACTAGAAAAGCGAGAGGAGGGTCAGTAGAGTTGTACTTCATGAGCTAAACACCCTTGGTGGTGTGACCCTAGTCAACCGCACGAGGACAAGACAGTGAGTCAAGTTCCACTATGAAGCCGTGTGACCTTGAACTAGACACTTTCTCTCTTGTTGTCAGTCTTCTGTTGCAGTTAGCTTGTTGCTAGTACAAAAACAATGGATCAGAGGAAAAGATTTATTTTGGATTACAGTCTGAAAGGGAAGCTTCATGGTGGCAGGGAAAGGCATGGCATAAGCAGAGGCTGGATGTCACTTTTTGCAATAGCAGGTGGAAAATAGCAGGAAGAGAGTGAGTCAAGCTCTGGCAAGGGGGGGGCAAGATTGTCTATAATACCCCAAAGCCCACCTCCAGCAACACACATCCTCCAGAAACCCCCATCTCCCAAACTGCCACCAGCTGTGGACTGAGCATTCAAAGTACCTGAGTTTATGGGGGACATCTAACCCAGACTGCCTCATCTTCCAAAGTTCAGGACAAATTAAAAATAGATTAGTAGGGAGACAGGAACCTTTTTAAAGTCAGAATTTATTTATTTTAGTAGTGGGGATCAAACCTGGGGCATCACACATACTAAGCAAACATGCTCTGCCACTGAGCTGCACTCCAAGATAAAAAGTTATAATTTAAGTTGTTGCAAACAAAAAAAAAGAATGAGGCACTTATGACTATGGTTTATAGTTAACTTCATTTGTCATGAAGAAGGATGCTATGAGCTAAAAATCCAACTTTTCTCGCTTGGTTTGTGTCATTGGATTACCAATAGCCAGAAATTATATACAAAGTATTAAATACATTTAAATTTGCAATGTAATTATATACAAAGTATTAAATGCCATTTAGGATTGAAACTAGCTAATATTTGTGAAGTCCTCCTTGTCACCTAAGAAAAGTGCTTTCTTACTGTGTCTAGAATGGATGTGGTGGGGATAAAGGAAACAGATCGTGGCAGGTTCCTATTGGCTGCTGGTACCCTGGGTCAGCAACTTTGGAAGCCTTGTAGTTTCTCTCAGAATGTTGAGGGTTCCACTGCTCAGAACCTTGTTCAGTTATGCTCAGAGGGAATGTACTTATTCAAGTGTCTAAATACACAAGCTGTGAGGATGCTGGACTGAATCGGTGACATTTTAATTCTTAAAGGACATGAGGAAAATCCCACTGTCAAGATACCTCTCCATTCTAGGATACAGCTCTACTTTTATCTGATTTATACATTAAGATTTTCAAGTCAAAGCTGACTATGGTGACACACACCTTTAATCCCAGCAGTACTGGAGAGGCTGGCCTAGGTTGGAGGATCACTGTGAGCTCTAGGCCACCCTGAGACTCCAGGTCAGGCTGGGCTAGAGCAAGACCCTACCTCAAAAAAACAGAAAACAAAAACCACCAACCAACAAACAAAAAGATTTTCAAGTCAGATTTCCTATAAAGAAAGAGTTCATGATAGGTTGGAGAGGATACAGAAAGAGATAAAGTCCAAACTCTTCCACATTGATGGCCTTGTGATAAGAGAATCAGATAAAAATCCGAGTTTGTGAGTTTGGGGCAGATGAATCCTGAGTTGTTTTCTCAGCCTGCTTCTAGCATTCAAATATGAGGACAGATCCCTTTCACACACACCCCACCCACCCAGTCACCCTGACATCATCGAAATAAGAGTTGACTTTCATTTTTTAGTTGTATTCCAAAATATCGTCTTCAACACTGAATTACTGAACACTAGGCACTTTCCCTCTCTGAATATCAATCCTCCAAACTTAAAGACAAATTAAAAATAAGTAGAAAGAAACAAAGAAGCCAGATTCTTTCTAGAGTTATAATTTATATATATTTAATACTGCTACTTAGGAAATAGGTACATACATACACACATATTAAGTGGCTTGCCTGGGGTCTCCACACTGAAGTGTCAAGGACTCAGACCTTATCCCAAGTGGCCTGGGATCATGAGGTGTTTTGCACTGCATGACCCCATTCCCTCGCCTTCTCCTCTCTAGTCATCTGTGACAGCTGAAACAATAAGGTTTCACCTTGCTTGACCTTGGCTAGGACTGGTAGAGTGTGCCCACTAGGGATTGCTGTCATCCTGCACATGTCTGTCAAGTGCTCTAAACCACTGACAGGATTGAGAATCAGGAGGTCTGAGCACCAGAGAAGGGAGCACTGGGAGGAACATTAAGGTTTAGATTAGTGCTAGAAAGTGGGTAAATCTGTAAGCATGGATCTTTGATAATGAGGATGGGCGTTATATGTAAGGGCAGCCATCTGTTTTCTAGTCACAATTAGAGAAGGTTCCTTTCTCTGTGACCCCATGCTCATTGCACAGGCCTCTATTTGCCTGACATGACAGTCACTCAGAGGATCTAGGTAGGACCTTGAACGAAGTTGGAATCTACCCATTCCTACTAATGAAAAACTGAGGTGAAAAATAATGTATTTTAAGAAAATGGAGTCACAGCCGCATGCTGCTGAATGATCTTTTATGAAAAGTAATGATCCTTTGCTGTATGATGGCAATCCCATAAGATCATCACTTGGAGCTGCTCAGGCAGCAAGCCTGCTGCACTTCTCAGAAATACAGCACCAGCAATTGCATGCAGTGCACAATACATGATAATGATAGCAAGTGGCTGTACTCCGGTCTAGGTATTAGCATACTTTTACCACTAGTTCCAAGTTCATTGATTATACTTGTTTTTTTCAGTTTATCATAAAATAGAATGCTCTTATGCAGCCAGAGCCTTGCATATCTCACATTTACTGCATCTCTTGATGGCATCATTTTCTTTTGTTCTGTGTTGTTTTGTTTACTGTAGTCCCCAAAGCGGTAGGCTACTACAGTACATATATGTACAATCATCCAATGGTGTATTTCTCAGAACATGTCCATCACAAAGTTTCTTCTCTTCTCCATTCCCACTTTTCACTGCTCCACCCTTCCCTGTTGCCTACCCCAACTCCTGCTGCCAAAAGACAGTCCTGTCTTTACCAACCTCGTTCCTGGATGCCTTGTCACATACACGCTGGGGAATGGGTGGAATGAAGAACCTGAGAGTTGCTAGAAGGCTTGGCATGTCAACATGTAAAGTAAATTCGGGTTTCCTTGTCACCATGTCTGGGGGGTTATTTCATACAATGCCATGTGGACATAGGGCCACAGGGTTTTAACAGCATGAGGGACAGACATAAGTGTCTGTCTATTGTTGCATATGTGTTTGTACAGCATTGTTTTCCTGTATTTGGAATCTTAGGATGAACACAATGAAGGTGAATCTTGGCCTTTTCTAGATGGATGAATTTATGATTTGGGGACATAAGTCTCTCAGGGAAGCAAAGCTTTGGAAGCAGAAATGTTCATGGTTTAACCATATGTCTTCTGTGTTTTGTTCTTCTAAGAGTTAAGCCTAATCTAGATATCATCCAGGGTACTCCTGTTCCTAGCAAAGCCAAATATGGGTTAGCCATACCACCCTGAGTGTGCCTGAACTCGTCTGATCTCAGAAGCTAAGCAGAGTCGGTCCCGGGTTGTACTTGGATGGAAGAAAGTACCAGCATGCATTGTGAAAATGCAAGAGACATAAAGTGAATCTGTTATGTTATTGAGATTTCAGGAGTCTCAGATGCTCTGTCTGAAAGGCCAGGTGATAGTAGTACCTGCCTTGTGGGCTTAGCATGAGTCCTCATAATGAATGACGAGCACTATATATGTTCACAGTTCTGATAATGATTAATCTTATCAGTGGGAAAATTTATTCAAAGAGAATTCTAAAGTAATTCCTAAAGAGAAATAAAATCATATCCACAGATACACAAATGTTTACAGCAGCCTCATTCCAAAGGATACAAGTAAGGCAAATGTTCATCAATGTATGAATGGATGAACGCATGTAACATATTCATTAGAAGGGAATTCAGCCATAAAAAGGTTGAGGTGCCAATATAAGGCCATGGAGCATTATTTCAGGTGAAAAAAGCCATCGCAAAAGTCCACATGTTTTATGGTTCTGTGCCAATGGGGGATCAGAATGGGCAAATCTATAAAAGATATAAAGTAGATTATTAGGTGCTTAGGATTGATGTTGCAGTTACCTTCTTACTGGGACAAACACCTGACGAGAAGCAGTTTATGGGAGGAAAGGGTTTATTTCAGGATTGCAGATTGCAGGGGAAGCTTCATCATGGGTGAGGAAGCTGGCTCACTTCATCAAGCATCCAAAGATAGCAGAGAGACATACACACTTTAGGGCTGGACTCAAGATCCGTTCCCAGTGACACACCTTCTTCTGCAGGGCTCCACCTGCTGGAGGCTTAAGTAGGAAGCTTAATCTCAACCAAAAATACCTGAGGAGACATTTACAATCAAACTACCACAACTGAGTTGGAGAATGAAGAGAGAGGATGGAGCTGATAACAAGTTATCTCTGAGTGGGATTTCTTTTTGAGTGATTAAAAACTAAAATTAGCTAATTGTGATATTTGCACATACCTGTGAATCTGGAAACTATTGAATGATACACTTGAAATGGATGAACGATAAAATATGGGAATTATATCTCTATAGAGCTTTAAACATTTTTTCTTTTAAAAAAATGGAATAGGGCTGTTTTGTGATGGCTCATGTAATCCCAGCACTCAGGAAGCTGAGGTAGGAAGATGGCCCTGAATTTGAGGCCAGCCTGGGCTACATAATGAGTTCCAGGTTAGTCTGAGTTAGAGTGAGACCCTGTCCCTTAAAAAGCAACAACCACAACACACACACACATATGTATAAGTGTGTGATGTGTGTGTGTGTGTGTGTGTGTGTGTGTGTGTGTGTGTGTGTGTGTGGAATGTGGCTGGGGAGATAGCTCAGTCAATAAATGCTGTGCTTCAAGTGTGAGGATCTAAACTCAGATTCCCTGTACCCATGTAAAAGCTGAGCACACTTCTGTAATCCCAGTGCTGGGGAGGTAGCAACAAGAGGATCCCTGGGCCTTGCTGGTTAGCTAAGTTAGCCAAATTGGTAAGCTCCAAGTTTAGTCAGAGACCCTGTTTCAAAAAATAAGGTGAAGAATGACTGAGGAAGACATCAGCTATCAACCTCTTGTCTCCAAATGCATGCACACACACATGTACTTATATATACATGTATAACCACATATACATGCACACCCACACACATGTGAACATGCATGCACACATACCAAATGCACTGAAAAATAATAAAAGGAGGAATAAAATATTTCTAGGTGATTTTCTTTGGATCATGAGCAAAAGTTGACAGTGTTATATTCCAGTAGCAGAGACTTGTGCCTGTCTTGTTAATGCCTTTGGGTCCTGGAAGGATGATACTCCAGTTGATGTTAAACTGAAGCATAACATCCTTGAGTAGGGAAGAATTTCAAAGGGCATCTAAGGAAAGCACTCCCCAGTCACTCTGGGTCTTTCAGCTCAGCCAAACACTGTTTAATCTCTGCCTATATTGGGAATTTACACCTAGAGTGGAAAAGGGGACCTAAAATCTCATGTAGGGAATATTTGTGACATGGCTTGGGGGGTAGGGAGGCCTTGGGAAAGAATGCATTTGACCCAGGCATGAGAGGAGAGAGCAGAGTGACAACAGCTGCCCCGACGTGTCGCTGAGAAGCTTCATGTGACTCACACCAGTGCAAGGCGGAGGGCAAGTTCTGAGCTAAACCAGGCCCAGCTAGGTGTATGGAAGACAGCAGGCTGGGACGCGTCCTATGTCACACTGGAGCTTTCCAAACACTATCTCATCCAATCCCCACAGCATCCTAAAAGACATGGACCATTTTAAAAGAAAAGGAAGCTGATGCTCAAGAGACATGATGGAACGTTCCAGAAGGTGCTCAGTGGACCTGAGGGGAGACTGAGGATCAAGCCTAAGATTTGGGCATCCTCACCAAATGACCCTAAAGTCTCTGGACAAGGGGGTCACCATAAGCCTTCATTGCTTATTTCTCCTTCCTCCATCTACGTGTTCACACTTTGCTCCCTGCCCAGTCCCTCAGCAACACAAGTTGGGTGAAATTCACACCCCATCCCTCTCTGCTGTGCACATCTGGCTCCTCCTACTCTATCCAACCTCATCCTGTGTGTGCCTTGCCTTTAATGCCCTCTCTCTAGGTCCATGGAGGCATGACTGGTGTTGTGCATCTGCCTCTCACTTCCAGATCCTTCTCCCTCTTCAGATCACAGCTCATGGGTCAGCCCTCCTCAGAAGGACCTTCCTTGCAGTCCCGTCTAGTATAAACTCTTCCAATTCCTACAGAGGAAAGAGTTGAAGGGCAGATAATCCTATGGAGCCCAAGGCTCTGGAATGCCTGCTTCCTGCTTATGTGCTGGAAGCATCTGAATGTCTTTCCCATACACTCATGTCTGCCAGTGTTTATTGAACACTTATTCCAGGACCCAGGAAGTATGTATACTAAAGTTTAAATCTGACCATGAGGTATGGTTATGAGTTCCTGAGTTGAGGGTGGGAAAGGACAGGCTTTCAATGGAAAGAGAAAATCCCATCTATTTTAGCTCATACTAAGTATAGCCAGGTAAGAGGAGATAGGACGATAGAGGAAAGGATGGCTGGTTTCTGAATTTACAAGGGAACCTCCAGTCCCCTAGCCAGGTGATCTTCAGACTGACTTCAATTTCCCATATGTCTAGTGCAGGCTCAAAGCATGAAAACCCCATGTCCTTGATACAAAATTGGGACAGGGATCCCAGGTGCTTCGCCATGGTGAGATGAAGATGAGCTGGGCAGCGTAGTGCCCACTGTTTGGTGCACACTTGCAGTAAGCCAACCTGAACACAATTCCCCTACTCATTCATCTGATGGGGTCTCATTTGCATGGTTTCTATACAAGCACACCCTCCAACAAATGAGGAAATTGATTCTGGATCATTGACTCACCAGCATCCACAGTAATGTCTAATCTGAAGCAGAGTAATGACTTCTGTGTGACATCTGAGTAAAATAAAGTAGCTGGGTTCTGCATTTTCTCCAGCATTCATGTACTTTTTCCACAGAATTGGTTTGTGTGATTCACCTGTGCTCACCTTATGTGTAGAATATTCAACAATTACCTGCTGAATAGGGGGCTGGAGAGATGGCTGGGTAGCTAAAGGCATTTGCTTACAAAGCCTGACAGTCTGAGTTCTATTCCCCATTTACCCATATAAAGCCAGATGTACAAAGTGGCACATGTTTCTGGAGTTCGTTGGCAGTGGCAGGAGACCTTGGCCTGCCCATATATATTCATTCTCTCTCTGTCTCTTTCTCCTTGCAAATAAACAAACAAAAATATTTATTAAAACTCCCTGCTGAATAGAGGACTTTCCATTTCACAGATGAGGAAAACTGAGGACCCGAGATTATATATTCGGCTCTAGGTCACATAGCCTGGAAGTGATGGCTATCTGGGCTTTTAGTTATTATCAGAAAAGAAGAACCTTATTGCTGAGTGGCAGGAGCAAAAAAGCAGATAGAAGAAAAATAAGCACAGATATAAGACGGGGTTTGTTCAACCCAAAAGACCATAACAGTGATGAGTGATGTGATTTGGGGACAGAAAGTGACTTGGTCTGATTCCTACAAAGATCCTTCTTCAGAAGAAGGCTTTATTTATTTATTGCTTTTAATTTTGGAGGACAGGATGCTGAGGAAGCATTGGGCTGCTACCTCCCTTCCATCACTGTGAGCGTGGCTGTTTCCAGGGCCCTAAAGCTAAAGGGCCCCTGAGCTAAGCTTTCCCTTGCTCTCACCAGGAGCTGGGGCTGCTCCAGAAAAGAGAGCAGGCGCGTAGAAGCTGCACCTGTCACTGGCAAATCCAGGGTGTCTCCTTCCCATTTATCAAGCTGTCAGCTCCTACCCTGTCAGAAACCCACCGTGATATGCCTGTCTGTCACCAGGTTCAGCAGAGCAGCTGTCCGCGTTTTTGCTGATCGCTTTATGGCAGTTTTCAGGATGACCTGCTGGGGTGGGGGGAGGTTCTCTTCCTGTTGCTTTTTCCCTGAACTGAGGGCAGGGAGCAAAACTCCACAAATGCCTACCATCTGGGGCAATGGAGAAGTCAGCCCCAATACCTAACAGCCAGAGATTGCATGTGTTCACTTTGTCCCTTTCCATAGTGAAATGCCAACTCCTAGTCTATAAGAAGCTTGAGGTACATGTCAACCGAGGAGAAAATTAAAGCTGAAAACTCTGTCTTATTTATTCATCACAACCTAAAACTGTCGCCCTGCCTGTCTGCATTCCGGCTGCGGCTCATTTAACTGTTTCCACTATGTCTGTTTTAAAGGGAGATGAGAAGAAGCTCATGGGGTGGGGGGTAAGGTAAACCCAGACACACACACCAACACCTCCCTCCAATCCCTCCTTGGATCACTCTGTTCCTCTCTGCTGGGTGAGACAGAGGAGATGATAGTGACTCTGCATCAAAATGACTAATTATTATGGCTACTTCAACTTTGGTGTCTCTTGAGAAAACAAAAGTCTAGATTTTTTTTTTTCCTGAGAAAATCCCTCCTCCAAACTGGGAAAGCAAAATTCTACCTGCAGTTGCTTCTGCTTCTGAAAATATTGGGAGACAGTAGATATTTTCATCATTTCATAGGTGAAGATGAGAGAGGAAAAGTGACTTGCCCAGAGTCACAAAGCTAGGGCCAATCTAAGTCTGTCATCAGAGTTGCGACATTTCCCTGGGTTTCCCACAGGAGCTGTATTTCAGCAGGACAAAGGCCTGCAGAGGTATGTGGCCAAGGCACCATTTAGTGAACAGGTAGTTTGGTTGGTGGATGAGGAGTGCCGTGTCTTCCTGGGGAGATTGTGTGCTCCTTGAAGAGAAGTATTGCAAAAGGGACCCAGTGCCAGGCAGGGGAAGTGGGCAGACAGGGTGTTGACAATGACAGCAACAGGATGGTGTCTGTCAATATGACAGGCACAGGACCCCTCTCTCTGCTGCTGTCCAAGGTGGAGACTGGAGCTCCCACCCTGGCCTTTTTTGAGAAGAGAATGAGCTGGAAGGATAAGAGGGAGGCAAATGAGATGATTTGCATTGCTTGCAGAGTGATGCTTCGCAAGGACGTGGGATTGGAGGGCAAGAGGTGCACAAGGTGTTGATAGCCTTGCTGGTGAGCTGTGTCCAGGCTCTGCTGACATGACAGAGCAAAAGAGGAGCCGCATTTTGAGCGAAGGAATGACATATTCAATGGGACAGGAGGGATAAATAATTCTTTATGTGTTGGGAGGAAGGTGGTGAGGAATTTTAAAAAACCCACTCTCTGTTCCAAGGCCCCCAGGAAAGCAGCGAGGAAGGAATCTGGAAGTCAGCCAGGGCAGGTGAGCAGAGCCCAGGAAGAGAGGCGGGCACAGGCACCTGGCTGCTTGCGGGAGGTGTGAGTGCGTGCAAAACCTCCGTCACAGGGCAGACTTCGTCTTTCCTGCCAAATTTGCCACGAGTGCCTTTTTCTTCCCGAGGATGACAGCCAACCACGCCAAATTACATCCCTGTAGAGCTGTCGGAGGGACAGGTGCAAATGGGTGACGAGAACCCCACAAACATTTGAGATGGAGGTGCAGAGAAATGTGAAGGTTTAAACAAATACTAAACATGTGATATAGCAATGGCAGAAAAAAATCCTATGATCCAGGAAAACCAAAAGTAAAAATAATGGACTCGTAATCCCTCCCGTAGAAATAATTACTAGTGATATTTTGATGCCATTTCCCCCAGACCTTCTTGCTTGCACACACCCACACACTTTGCATTTATAACATGGGCTTGAAGTATGCATTCTCTTGGGAAACCTACCTTCTCACTCACAGTTATGCATAGCACATTGTTTTAGAATTATGACCACATCCTTGGTATAAAACTGGCTGCTGGTCTTCCCATACCAGCTCCTATAGTTAGGAACTTTGGATGGATTTCTCATGACTTCCATCATCCAAAGTGCTCCTGGGAACATCATCTTTTGTGTCCTTTTCAGGTTCATTTGTCTTTCCTGCCTTTTGTTTGTTTGTTTGTTGTTTTTCAAGATAGGGTCTTGCTCTAACCCATGCTGACCTGGAATTCAATATGTAGTCTCAGACTGGCCTCAAACTCACAGTCATCCCCCTACCTCTGCCTCCCGAGTGCTGGAATTAAAGATATACCTCACCATACCTGGTTTATCTCTTTAAATGTTGATAAATCAAAGGTTATATGCCTCTTAAGAGCTTTGAGACTTATTAACAAATTGCCCACCTGGAAAGCAATAAGATCTTATATTACTTTAAAAAATATATTTTATTTATTTATTTCCAAGTAGAGTTGAGAGAGAGAGAGAGAGAGAGAGAGAGAGAGAGAGAGAGGATATGGGTGTGCCAGGACCTCTAGCCAACACATCCAAATTCCAGCTGCATCCGGAGTATATATGGCTTTAGATGGGTACTAGGAAATGGAACCCAGGCTGTTAGGCTTTGCAGGCCTTAACTGCTCTTACCAGCCATCTCTCCAGGCCAGATCTTAAATTTCTTTTAAAAATGCACATGAATAATTGTCTCCCTGAGCACCATGAACTCCTCCATCTTCCCTCCCCTCCCCTCCCCTTCCTTCAAGCAGCATAGATGGACACTGTGATGTCAGAGCCCCCAGAGATGGAGGCTGGGCAATACAACAACACAAAGAGAATGCACATTCCAAGGAAGGGTAGTGATGTGACGCAGGGTGTGTGTCTGGTTCCATATACAGAATCAAGAGAACGTGGCTGCCTTCCACGCTGGCATTTGAAAGATGGATTGACTCTGGCAGCAGGAAGGCAAGGAGAGCAGTCTCTGGAAGAATAGCCAGGAAAGTATTGTGGTAGCTTCCTTTGCCCCTCTTCGGCTTCATCATGTCTGGTACCCTAACCAAGGATGGCCTCCTGATTCCAACAAGGCCCCAAAGTTTTGTCTTTCTGGTAGAAAAATCACCCTGGCTTCTAAATAAAGAAATCCAGCAAAGTCTTCAGTCTTTCTAAGCAAGATCGCACTTCATCTGGGTCCGATTTGAGAAGCGCAGGCACATAAACGTCTGATCTAAATGGCGCAGATAAGATCGAGAGCTCACCTGGGGAGACTTACAAGTGTTTCACATTCAAAGCACATGTCGCTGATGCTAATCAGGTAACCGGAGCGTTTAGTTCTTACATCTGGCACGAAACTCTTGCTTTTATGTTTCCTATTTTTTCCCCAGAAGGTAATAAAATTCACAATCGTATCTCATAATCAATATTGCATCTCTTCAGGCACTTCTGCCCATCACACGCCTAAGCTTTGGCCTGACTCAGACAAGAGAACCACATGAGGATGTTAACCTGTCCTTGAGTGACTCGGCAGTCTTGTCACTGGGTGATGTGGAACGATCTTGTTTCCTCAGAGCCAAAGAACGGGGTGAGAGGCTTGGGGCAGTTCACAGCAGGGGCTGTAGGAACATCATAGAACATTCCAGCTGGGATATTGAGCTGTTTACCTTGAATCCAGAAGTTTCAACTCTGAATCAAGTTCAAGGTTTGTCCTCAGGGAGACAGTGTCACTGTTGATAAGTGATAGAAAAGAATTCTGTCTATGCTTGGAGCGACCACGCAGTATCAGTTAGCTCCCCTGGTATACCAAAGTACTCTTAGTGCAAAGTCCATTTGGGGTGACAAGCAAAATCTACCATAAGGGAACAGACAGAACTTGTCATGTTTTCCTGAACTTAATATCGGTCAAAATGCAATGAAAGTCACAGTTACATATTTGGGACTCTATGAGCAAGGTAATTTAATATTTTATAGCTACCTCAAGTTCATGTGAGACTATAGTAAGAGGGGAAATGTCCCATCAAGCCCTATAATTTTATTTCTTAGTTATTATGGTTTCAAACTTCATCTTGCTGTTTCAGTTCTACTCAAGTAAGTCTCATTCCTTCTTATGTGAGCAAATTCCGTCACCTAAATTACCTGCCTATTTACTTGTTTTCTAAATTTGATGAGAATAGACCTGTGTCTTAATCAGGTTCTTCATAGTTTGTCTTCCAATAGGCAGTTATTTATTTTATCTGTTTATTTACAGAGAGAGAGAGAGAGAGAGAGAGAGAGAGAGAGAGAGAAAACAGGCATGCTAGAGCCTCCAGCCACTGCAAATGAACTCCAGATACATGTGCCACTTTGTGCATCTGGCTTTATGTGGGTACTGGGGAACTGAAGTCATTAGGCTTTTCAGGCAAGCGCCTTAATCATTGAACCATCTCTCCAGCCCCCAACAGACAGTTATAATCTTAACAATTTTCCCTGTCACCATACTCACTTCCCACTTTCATGGCCCACTGTTCCAAGAAAGACAAAAGATGTAGAGACTAGCAATGATGAGACCAACCTGGTGCCCTGGGTGCACTATTTAAAGAAGTCCTCACTCCTAGGAATGTGAAAATGCAGAACCAGCACCTGTGAGCTGTGCCTCCTTAAATGATACACTGGAGTGCCTCTCCCAAAGTCCTGGTCCTGTTTAAGGTCTCTAGACTGTTTTGGGATACATCAATGATAGCTGGATTTGTGCACCCTCTCCTCTGGAAATTTACTGAGGTCCCTACTAGATGTCAGGTAATGGGGAAGAAGAGCAGACGTGTGTCATAGTGAGGGCCCCCAGGTGCTCATCTCCAGCTACCAAACACCACGGATGACTTTTGCTGGTCCTTTCATGTTCTTTCCAGGGGTTTTGTCACATCTTTGCTTCCATGACAACATTTCAGCCAAAAGATTTTTAACAAATACCTCTAGCTGACCAGAAGGCTCAAAGCTTGACTTTTTAACTGGCTTATTTTACATTTTCACATTTTGTGTTTTATTTATAAGCAGAAAAATTCACTCAATCCATCAAGCTACTTGCCTCTTGTCCAGCTTGAAAAATGAAAGCAGCTTGTTTTGGGCACGATGGATTCATGAGGCCCTAACCACCTGCATGCATTTTCTTAGCCAACATATGTAAGGTTGTGCCCAGGCTTTCCTGAAGTGCATGTCAATGCCTGCCTCTCACTGCCAGGGTAGGAATTGCTCTAAAGAACTTATTTCCAACAGGCTAAGTATTAAACTCTTCCTCACATAAATCTACACTGAATGCCGCAGGTCAAGTTATAATTTTCAATGTATTCCTTCACTGCATCCAGTTAAATTGCTCCAAATACTTCCCATGACTGAATGACTTTAGAAATCTTGATTGTGCTACAAAAGTTTATTTTCCCCCCAAATGCGTGATTAAGATTTGCCCAGATGCTCACTATTTATCAGCAGGAAGTTTGCCCGCTTAGAAGATAATCAAGCTAACAAATTTTATTCATTATTTATTTGTGTATTTATTTATTTATTGTTTCTCCCACAGTATCATTTCTCTCCACTGGGTCTTCCTTCTTTGGGTGGGCTATTGTTAACTACAGACCATTCCCTGTGGCCTCATAAATCAGGTCTATTGATATTTATTGCTTTGTTGGCCTTTTAAAAATCCAGTCTGACGTTTCCTCCCTTTAAAACTTTGTTTTTTGTTGTGTTTTATTTTTATAAGATACTACGTTATGAAAGTAAAATATCTTTTCCTGGGTTTTAACTCTGAACTTAAATACAAGGAAAGCTGAGGAAAGGAGACAGTATTTGAAGGTTCAAGGTGAAAGTCATCTTGGATCAGGAACTTTATATCAACCTGGCACTTGCAAGAGTCTGTGTCCACAAGTGCTTTTTAGGCACCAGTTATGGTGTAGGCTCTGGATTAGGCACCAGGAAGATTCCAGAACCTCTGCCTGTCTGACATGTGGATCACTAAACTTATATTTTCCCCTACAATTAGCCAGATAGTAAAGTACTTTCTGCTTAGAAAGCCACGTTTCTATCCCAAAGTATTCAATTCTGCTCTCTGTGACAAGATACCCAAAGATAGCCTGAAAAGAAAGCTGTGTTGTTTGGCCCAATGAAACTGTTTTTAAAAGCAGGCAGTGAGCTGAGTTTAATGGTGCACAACTCTAATCCCAGCCCTAGGGAAGGAAGGCAAGGAGATCACAAACTCAGGCTTGGACTACATAGTGAGTGCCAGGCTAGCCTGGGCTACATGGGTAGGCCCTGTCAAAATAAACCAGAATAAATCAGGGATTTGGCTTTAGCTCATAATCAGTTAACCCCCGGCCAAATGAAAGAATCAAACAGAAGTATGTATCTAAATATAACATCCATCACAGATGATTACACCATGAAAGAAACACAGAGTCCAGAGTGGACAGGTCCAGGAGGACTTGCTGCTTTGGAGGTGGTCAATCAGCAGCCACAACTCGAAGAGAGGAAGGAGGACTTCAGACACTTCAAGAAGGAAGTGTCATGAGTGTGAGGAGCTAAAAGATGTCACTGGGCCCCCTGCCAACCCTCCCAGCTTTTGCTGTGTGAAGTAGAGTGGTCCTTTAAGTTGTGAGGTGCCTATTGACACTTTCCAGAATCTGACCATGCATATGGCTGTCCTGGAGTCCTCTTGAGGACAGGGAGCCAAGGACTGAGCTCTCTTTCCTTCTGCTTCTTAAGGAAGACCATTCACCAGCACTCAGACTATGGAAAGCTTGCTGGGAATGTGTCAGGCTAAGCAAAAACACATGTCTTCATGAATTCTCCCAAAACTGAGCAAAGGAAAGGCAGGAAGGAGGGCAGCTGGTCATAAATCATCATTTGTCCAGGAAGAGCTCTCTGACAGACACATGGAGCACCACTGTACACGTGTGTATATGCACACTGGGTGTGTGTGTTGACTTCCAGGATTTTACTGTCTGGTCCTATCTGAGGAGCAGAACACTGTGCTATCTACATCTGGCAGCTGTGCTCCCAATGTGACCACCCACTTGAAAGTTAGGGGGGACATTGCACACACATACCCATGGGTGTGGGTATCAGAACTGGCCAGGGATCCCTGCTAAGGGCAGGAGTAGAACAGGTGGACATCCAGGGATTGCAAGTCATTAGAATACAGTTATGCTCAGCAGGAATGCTGACACGCTGCAGCCCTCTACAGTGGAGTGTCAGCTTTGGGACCCAGTCACACCCCAACCTATTAGTCTCCTAGAATACCAGTTTAGTGAGGCCCCTTGGTTCTTCACCAGACTCATCTCTTCCTTAAACTCCTATCACACTCTCTGTTTCCCATCTCAAAGCACTTACTGCTATTGTGGTTTTATATTTGCTTGTATGATTTGATCCATGTTGATTAATCTTTGATTAACATTGTTCTCAATTCCCACCTTCTTTCTCCTCATCATTCTGAGGCTAAGAAACAGGCCTGGGATTCTGCATTGTTCTGGCTCGGTTAAAATTGTTTTTCTTTGTTGAATTTGTTCATCATTATTCTACCATGGTGCCTAGTATATTTAAAAAATACATTTTAAAAATGTGTGCATTCGTTGGCTGTTCCCTCCTGCAGTGAACACTTGAATTATCTTCAGGATGATGTCCTGCTGCCAGGAGCCTCCTCCCCTGGGGCTTTTATGCAGTCAAAAATGCGTGGGTCTCTGATTGGGCGCTTCAACAGTGACAAGGGGAAGAAGGGCATGAGAGTCCTTTCTGGAAGTAAAGATTTTTCTGAGCCAAAAAGTGTGTTGGAGATTACCCATTGATATCTCATAAAACAGGTGAGGCGATGGAGTTTTTCAAGCTCATGGCTTCCATGATTGCCAGGCATCTTTACAACCCCACTATCTGACTTATGTCTGGGTGCCTACATGTTCTTTCAGATAATACGGGAACTTGCCTAATATTCATGGTCGAATACCTCAGATGCATGGTTGAGTCAGAAGTCAGGCAGTAGGGAATGGTGGAGATTGGAAAGCATGTGCCCAATGCAAGGGCAGCAGATCTGGTGGACAATGAGGCTGTCTCTCCTGTGCTGCTTTGCCACTTCTCTCCTTCCTGTACTGAGTAGTTTCCGTGTACATAGGATGGGACCCCTCCCCCAGCCACACGTCATTCCCCTGTCTAGTCTAAGCTAAGAAGGAGGATCCCACACGTGTGGCTAACATAATTGAATTGGATAGGTCAGGTTTAAATGAACCATTGCATGAGATTCTGAAATCCTTGTCAGCTCAAAGCTCAGGGTCTTTGCTGGAAATTCCAACATACATAAAGCCTGGTTCCATTTCACTGGCATAGAGCACAGCTGTGATGGCTGACGCCATAGCTACCATGGAGCTCCCATGAGGAAAGCAAGCCTTCTGGTGAAGCCCATTTTTTAGAAAGAAGTGTGGAGAAGTAAAAGACTCATTGGATAATGACATAACTATATAAATCTACCCAACCTTGCCTTCCAATCTACCAATGGGCTCTTTAAGTTGGTGGTTTGGATTTTCCTTTATAACATTCTTACCGGGGCAATTTCATCCCCTTTTGCTTATATGGAATCTCAAATCCATTGTTTTCCATTCTGTTTCCGCTAAGAAAATGTGGAAATGTAGATTCGTACCTTACACTTCATTCTTAAAGTACCATGTGAGCCAAACAAAACATCTCTGAGCTCCTGGCCTGTACCTCTCAATGTTCATGAGTCTGGCTCTGATGTTCTCTAATTCTGTGGCTGCAGATCCTTATTAGTCCCCAGATAGTTTCCTTGCGGTAGCCACAGCCTTGCTTTGTAGCACGTTGAATTCAAATAGGCCTACCTTTTAAACCTGTGTGGTCTGAAGCAGTATCTATTGTGGAAGTTTAGCGTAACCTGGGACCCAGAGGAGGCAGCTGCCAGTTCATGTCCCTGAGTTATAATTATCTGAAGGCTCACAAGGCAGACATGGGGACATTGGGAAAAGAAAAGCCTATGACTTAGCATGTCTGTCTTCTTATTTTCCTGGTCATCACCCCCCCCCCCCCGCCTCCAGCTAGCCAGAGAACAAACATGCCTTCCTGCCTTCTCCAGTTCTATGGAGACATCCCTCCATCCCCTGACCCTCCCCTGTGCTCAGTTTCTTCCATTGAGTCACAGACCCTTGGGACTGAGGGAACTTTAATCATTATTTGCTTTGGAACTCTTCATTTGACAGAAGATGGAAACTTGCCTACAATTATATTACTTTGTAAAGGCACCAAGCTTAAATCCTCAACTTCTGGCATGACTATAATATCTATATTTGCTACTCTATACCCCTTTATTTCCTCTCAAAGCAGACTGTCCAAACTGAAAACATGCAAGAACACACCTTCTGACATGCAATAATTATGGCATTTTGAACTCAGGCCTGAGTGTGAATTCTAGCTCAGCCGTTTGAACCCATGTGATCGTCAGCAATTTACTGATGCTCTTAGAGTTTCAATTCCCTCCATATGTAAAGGAGGCATGAAATTGTACCTCACTTTGCTGTTATTGCAATGAAAGAAACCAATCATGTAAAACATTTAGCACAATATCTGACTTAGAAAGAGAGTGGGCTATAGTCTAAGAGATGTGTCATTATCCAAAGTTACCATTGTAATAAACATCATGACAGCTACATCATCGGTGAATGATATCATGGATAGTTGTGCTCCATCAGTATCTGAAATGTGGCTATGATTAGCTTGAGTATATGTTTAACCTGCTTCTTTTTTAATTTTAATTTATTTGCAAGCAGAGAGAGGAGACAGAATGTGCACTCCAGGGCCTTCAGCCACTGCAAACACACTCCAGCTGGATGCACCACTTTGTGCATCTGGCTTTACATGGATACTGGAGAATCAAACCTGGGTCATTAGGCTTTGCAGGCAAACGCCTTAACTAATGAGCCATCTCTCCAGCCCTTAACCTGCTTCTTTTCAGAAAATTTGTAATTCTAGGAGAAAGTATTGCTTTTGAACACTTACTTTCAAGATCGCCCAGTTAGGCCTACAGTAATCCAAATCTCATTGTCACCTGCTTTTGCATGCCATGAACTTTTCCAGGTACCATAGGTACAATGGTGAATAAGTAAGACTTGGGCCCTGGCCTCCTAGCCTTTAAAATCAGTCCCTCAGAGAGGACGACTGCTTTAAAACACTTTTAGAAAACTTACAATGTAGTTCCTGGAATTCTCCGGCACCACCAGCCACATTAGAGAAACTGTAATAGGGCTAATTTTAAGGGCTCTGGAGTCCCACTGTCTGAGACTGAATCCTGGTTCTGCATCCTGTTAATGTGTCATCTTGGGCAAGTTACCCAATCTCCCAACACCTTCATTCACTTCACTCTAAAGAGAGGGTAGGTTTCTCTAGAGGAACAGAACCAATAGAATAAATGTATAAAAAAGGAATTTGTTGATTAGCTTACAGCAGTTTATCAATGGCAGTGTGCAGGCCTGAGTGTCAAGGAGCCTGGTGCTGCTCAGTCCAAGTGGCTGGATGCCTCAGCAGGCCCAGTCCAGCAATAAAGGCCTGACAGTTCCTGGAGAGCTTCTGGTCGTCAGTCCATATTGGAAGTCTGAGAAAACTTGTTTCCAGTGCTGATGAAAGATAACTGAATAGGATAGATGCACGTACAAGTGAAGGCATTCCTCAGCATGGAATGGAAGGGGCTCCTTCCTCTCAGGACTTCCTAACATAGAGCCCAGCACCAGGAGGGCTGCTCACTCACTCAATGCTTATGGGCCTTGGGGAAGGGGAAAGGTCTCAATCTAGAGGAAGGACTTCCTCTTTCAGTCAGTCCTTCCTGGAAGCCACCTCAGATACCCATCCAAGATTCCTAATCAGATCAAGTTGATAACAGAACTTAGCCATCACAGGGTAGTAACAATCATGACTTCACATGATTGTTGAATACAATCCCAAACACCTTGGCTGGCACAAAAAGTGATGGCACACCAAATTGTAGCCACTATGACATCAGATCACATGAGCAGCCACAGACAAAGCCCACTTCACAAACAGGGAGAACAGAGGCTGAGAACTGAGTTTCTAGGCCCTGCCTGCAAGGCTGCAAATCACTCTTCCCTCATTGCTCAGGATGGATTTTTGGCCCCTGCATGTGAGGTTCCATTCCATGGAGATCACCTGCTACAGGGAGCCAGGAGGTGGGGTCCATGCCAGGCTGTCTGTATTAATTGGAACAAATGACCCTGTCTTTGCTTTAGTTTTTCTTCCACTTACAGTTTTATCCCACAAAGCCTTGTGGGATGGGAGGAGTGGGGAGGTTTTCACATATGTGAGGGTATTTCCTTACACCAGTTTGGCTATATAGTCATATTGACACAGGCAGGGCCTTTCTCTTCCTTGAAGAACTTCACCTGGATTTGAACACCTGTCAGAACCTAGGATGTTTTTCTTGGGAGAAATGTTAGGTTCCTTCAGGCCAGAACCACTCACTCATTGACAAAGAGTTAAAATGAGGAGGCTCAGGCTGACAGGGTCCCAAGCAAGTCACTGTCATCTCCACATTCCCAGACTGCTGTGTCTTCTTTGTCCCCAGTGCTCATAAGGCTTCAAGAAAGGACAGTCACTTCCTCTCCAAACCTCTACCTAAAATGACAAGCTGAAGCACAGGGAGGAAAGGGAGCCATATTTAGCCTCGTTAGGGAAAGAGCTGTGATTGATTAACGATGCCTGCCATGTCACTGAGCGTGGAGCCATGTATTGTCGATATTTGTTATCCTTGGCTTAAGGTTAGTGCAGAGAGGCACAGCAATGGTGCCATTTCTTTATGGTCCGTAAGTGAAAAGGAAATCTAAAATGTTTGGTTATCTGATTTGGAAAGAGGTGTGTGTTAAGAGTGTATGAAAAATGTCACTACACCTTCTCAACCCTCACCCTCAATCCTCAGCCTCTTGTCTCTTGCATCCCTCCCCTCCTCCTCTCTCTCCAGGAGTGAACGTCTTCCTAAAGTCTATTGTGGTCGGTGAGAAAAGTGGAAATGTTGTAATAAGGTTCAGGACTTAGAAAGTTCTCATTTTTGAATCCACTTTCTGCTTGATAATGACTTCCTGAATACTTTATATGGGCCTCGGTTTCCTCATCTGTATAGTGCAGGTGATAATACCCATTTTACTGGGGTTTTGAAGGAATTTTAAAAAAGAGAATTCATGTACAACCCCAAGGACATTGCCTGACATAATAAACTCTCCTAAATAAATAAATAAACAATGGCAGCTGGGCATGAATACCAAAAGCACCAAGCAGAGTCCCTGGAGCTGTGAACTGCTAATCGGCTGTCCTTCCAGCTGGAGAACTGATGTTCATATATAATGAGGTCCTTGGGGCCATCCTACGAGAAGGTTTTCTGAATCAACAGAAAGCTTTAAAACAAAAACTTTCTGCTAAGTGGATTTTATTACATCCTAATTCCTTTAAATGTATAATGGCTGAATGGCTTACTAGGTGATCATAGGTGGTTAATCAGTATTTGGTTTATCAGAATACTCCATCCAGTTGGTATACTGAGGTTGTCCAAGTGACAATTCAAAAAGCTGTAATTCTTTTTTGACACAAGGACCCCTAAGCTCGCAACATTAAAGCAGCCTTATTACTCATCCACCATGACTCAGGGAACTGAGCGGAAGAGGGAGCGGAAAGATTGTGAGAGCCGTGGTGGGGGAGACTGTCCAGAGGCATGGCACCCCTCAGTAACAACATACTTGGGCCAGGAGAACCGGGCTGAGTACTAGGATATCCAGGATCCCTTGCCACAAGGACTAATACAGACAGCCCACGGAGGAGAATATCCAACTGATCAGGGATGGGGAGGAGGGAATTGGGGAATTCAGGATAAAAATGCATTGTTTGCCCACTAAATAATGTAACTCATTATGGACGATAAATATATATTTTTTAAAAAAGCTGTAATTCTCAACAGCTCCTCAAAGAAGTCGGAGAAAGGCCGTTGGGAGCAGGGAGAGGAGACAAAACGGAACAATTTAGTGCTAATCCGTGCTTCATATGTTTTTCTAAAATAAGGACTCAGTGATGTATAGCTAATCAAGCTAGGCTGTTATATGGAACTCCAGTCCCCAGTGTGTGGGTAGAATGAGGTGACTCAGAATAGTCAAGTGACAAGCACAAAGTGACAAAGTAGCAGAAACAGGACCAGAAACCACACCCCCTGGCCTCTCGCTATCCCACTCCCCACATACAGAAAAGGTACACCAGGATCTCTGGAGTTACTGGTTAAAACCACACACCTGACCAACTTGTCCATGGGACCCCTGGGTGCAAGGCCAGGGAATGTGTGCTCCACAGCCATTCTGCCACAGAACCACAGCGATCAGTGACAAGTGCTCAGTCCTGGCTGCTCCAGGAGGGCCTGGGAATAGCCCGCTGCCTTGGTATCTCCTGGGAACTTGTTAGAAAGGCAGTGCCCCAGGCCTCACCCTGGACCTTCTGCATCAGAACACGTGTGTTCACAAGAGCCCCCGGGAGATGTGTGGCTAACTAAAGCCTCAGAGGCTAGTCTACAACACACTGAACCACAAGTTCCTTTGTAGACAACCCCAAAGAGCCAGGATTAGCAAGCAGATCGACCTCAAGCTGAGGAACATAGAGATCAGATCAAGTTGTGCCTCTGACCTCGTGGGCATCCCAATAATATTTTCAAAAGCCAGCCACCTATCTGATAATTTGTGGGTCAACTGGGTGAGCCTTGACACTGGAGGTCAAAGGTCACTGGATATTTTTAAGAAGCTTATCATTTCTTCAAGTATACTTTGTGTCAAGTTCACCAGATGGGCTTTTCCAAGTCACCCCATCTCACACAGAGAAGCTTCACTGACACTTTCTTGGTCTCTGATGTCACAGTGACTGTACAGGCTTTTAATACTTTTTAGAATAATAGACTCATTTTGAAAAAGACTTTTGTTCCATGCCACTACTTTTATTTAAACATTTTTTAAATTTACTTATTTGAGAAAGGGGGAGGGTGGTTTGGGCACACCAGGGCCTCCTGTAGCTGCAAATAACTCCACACACATACTTTGTGTATCTGGCTTTGCATGGGTACTGGGGAATCGAACCCGGAATGTCAGGCTTTGCAAGCAAGCACCTTTAACTGCTAGGCCACTTCTCCAGTCCCCTTATCCACTTCTAACAGAAAGTGTGTGTGAAGTGGGTGATAAGCATCCTTGTGTTTGAAATGAAATGCTAAGACTCGGATTTCTCTATAGGAAAGTTAACTACTTCTTTTCTAGCTTCACAAATGTTGTCTCCCTCCTCCCCAATCTTTGACAACCCTAAATGAGTTGGCCTTGGCTTGGTGTGACTTCACGAGAGTCTGGATGGGGTCATGGCAGCAGATCACTGCCATCCATTTTGCCAGTGTGGGTGTTGTGAGGTCAAAACTCAGGCAACATCTCGCGCCCCCCCCCCCAGCAGTGCAGCAGCCTCAAGAGAAGTTTTAACACCGAAACCAAAGCCTGCCTCCTAAACAGGAGACAAAGCCCCCCACCTGCTGTGTCTGGAGGAAAAGGACATCCCTTCCCCATTCCAGGCCACCTTGGCCCTTCCCCCAACCTGGATATTTCCCTTAAGTTCCTGACCTGACCTTCCCATGCGCTTTTTCTCCACCTTGGTGAAAGTAGCCTGGCAGCTTGTCTTACTTGATTAAAGCCTTTTCTTTCAGAGTGGTCTCATGGAGGTCTTGGTCATGTTCAATCTAACAGGTATAACCCAAATATTTGGTTGGTTGGTCTTTCCTCTTGGTCCTGGGAAGGTAAGAATACAGTCCATGATGTGGCAGCCTTGAGTCTGTAAGGAAGGATAGAGAGGGACAGAATGGAGATTTCATCACATGTCACAAAGCAAAACTCACCATTAGAGAATTGTCTCTGTATCTGTGTCTCTCACCTCACCACCACCATCACTACCTTACTACAGCCTTTCAAATCTTTGTTCTTAGCCCAAATCTTTGGACATTGGCCCTGTTGTAGAAATTCCCATGACAAACAGACAAAGTCATTTCAGCAAGAGGAGAGTGGATTAGCCTCCAACCCTACCAATGAACTGCAGGCTGATTGCTGACATTCTAACAAGAGATAAGCCATCCCAGACATACCGTGGAGGATCCATTTGGAACCCCGCAGAGAATGATGGGATGAACAAGTGACCCAGGGCCACAGCCAATCAGCCAACAAAGGATAAGCCAATGAGACAGACACCAATGATTTTGGACAAAACCTAAATCAGAAGTACAGAGACCCCTAAGTCCTCAACAATAGAACAGCCTTAATACTCACCCACCATGACTCAGGGAACTGAGCGGAAGTGGGGGCAGAAAGATTTGAGAGCCGTGGTGGGGAAGAATATCCAGAGACATGGCCCCCCTCAGTAACAACACACTAGGGCCGCCAGAACTGGGCTGACTCCTAGGCTATCCATGGTCCCCTGCCCCAAGGACTGATCCAGACTGCCCACAGAGGAGGATATCCAGCTGATCGGGGATGGGGAAGAGGGGCATTGGGGAACTGGGGATAACAACTCATCATTTGCCCATTAAATAATGTAACTCATTATGGACAATAAAAAAAAGAGGAGAGTGGAGTTTCATTTATTATTATTATGAATTTAGACTGGCAGGCCAGGCATAGATGAAGCTTTGGCCCCGAGCCCTGGTTACAAAGGGATTTTATAGTAGGGCACAGAGATGTGTACGTGACATTAAGCATGTAAATTACAAGCACCTAGCAACTCACACATTTACAATGGGTTCCAGAGAAGTTCAAATAATCCTTCCCAGATATTCTCTGGCCTCATCTTTTTCCTAACTTCCTTATCACAGTTAAAACAAATACTTCTTTGTCTCACTGAACTTCAAAGCTCTGGTAGTTTCTCACCTCATGCTATGTGACTGGTCATCTGTGGCCTGCAGAATGTAACAATGAATGGGGGGGGAGAGACAGTAAGCTCACGCTCATTTTGCTATAATATAGTCATGGTGTGGAGCTTGAGCTGGTTTCTTTAAGGTCTAGTACAACCTATTCTATGGAAGGGTCCAGTAAAGGAGAGATCAGCTAATCACACCTAGCTGGATAGGTAGGAAGGAGCCTGTTAATGAGAGCCATGAGAGAAGGTACGGGGTGGGGGTGGGGGGGAAGCAGTTTAGTCTCAACATTACTTGTCACCACTTACAAAAAGCAGCCACACCGAGTTCCCTTGTGGGGGGCCTCCAGGGAGCATTGCTGTCTAACCTGCAAAAATAGAAAAATAATTTTCTTTTCAAAAACACCACACTACACAATTGATTTGCTAATGGGTTCTGGCAGCCTTTGTATTAGTCTGAGAAGCCATTCAGGCCACCATTGACAATGTCAAACTCAGAAATTGCTCTTGCTAAAATCTCACATCAACATTAAATAGGAAACACCTGGAGAGCTGGGCTTCACTGTGGGGCAGACAGACGGGGAGTGCCACTGTGAGGTGGCCTAAGCCTGGCAGACAGGGAGCAGATTTTCTCCTCCATCACTAAAGACACTGAAGTCTTCAAAAAAAGAAAAAAAAAGAAAAAAAAAAAAAGAAAAAAGGTCAGGAGTGAGACTGAAATCTGGAGGGCTTTGGACTTTTTAGGTCAAATAATACATATCAGTACTTTTTAAAAAGACTGTCATGATTAAAATAAAAAATTTTTAAACTATTGATTTTTTATGTATGTACAAAATGTATTTTGATCCTGGTCTTTCACCTCCCTCTGTCTTTTCTTCATGACTTTTCCAGTGCGCACTTCCTCCTTCCAACTAGTCCCTCTATTATTATTTATTATGAATTTTGTTATAAGAACCTATTGGGTATATATTCCCATCAGGTTATCCTCATGTCCTCTCTCCCCAGCCCCCAGCCCACTAAGGGTCTGGCTACAACTGTCTCTTTTACCAAGCTCCTTACACTCTCTGCTCTACCTCACCTGCCTGGCATTGATTGTTGTGTGAGCTAGAACTCCCTCCCGGAGGGCATCTGAGGAATCAGAGAACTTTGGCTTCAAATGACCTTGCATAGGTAACATGCTACCTGCAGGAGTTGGTTTTCTCATCTGTCAAAGGGTGGCCATAATGCCCTCCTTGAAGTACTCTGGGTCGGGTGGGGTGAACTGATAATTATCTGCAATAAATGAACCAGTTCACAGCAGTGAGGTGCTAGAAATGAATTCTTCTGAATGCACTCTCAGAGATCCCTAGTGATTTTTCTCCCCAAGCATCTGCCAGCATTTTTAATAAATGATTTGAGGATAATAATAACTAATATTTTTGGAGAGCCTTGGGGTGGGGGGGAAGTTGAACTTCTCTTATTTTGTGTTTATTGTCTATGCTCCTCTCCTCTGGGCCTCCCAAAGTCAAGGTTCTTCCAAGATCACTATCAACCAGTTAGGTTTAAGAGGTTAAACCTGGCTAAGGTTAACCCCTTTGGGTAAGTGAACAACAGAACATTCTACCACTTTCTGCTGCCTTCTTTTCTGTGCTTGATCCCCATGAATAAGACAATTTCCAGTGAATTGTTAGGCTCTGGATTGACACCTGTTTCCCTGGAGCAGAGATGATACCTTTGAAGTAAAATTCTCTCAGCTCTCAGCTCCACAGGGGGGAAGAACTATTTGGGGTCCCATTATGGCTGAATTCTAGAAACCGTCAACTTTTGCCTGTTTAAATGTAGCATTTCTTCGATTTTCAGCCTCCAGCAGCAGGGAAAACATTTTGAAGGTCAAATAAATATTTATGTATGAGGGCTCTTTGTGCACAGTAAATGTTTGATTCTGTTACCCCAATTCCCCGGGCTGAGAGTAAATGATAGAACCCCAAAGAGAGTGTGGTGTGAATAAATTCAGCACCTCTATTCATCCAGCCAGGCTGTGTCTTGTGTCTACCATGGATGTACCAGGCACTGGGCTCTGTATGGGTGTCTACAGGCTAGAGAGTCTGTCTCTTCAGGCCTCAAGACCCACAGAGGACTTTGCACTCATCATCTCACTTAATTGCCACAGTCCTGTGAAACACTTCTAGGCACATTTCACAGATGAGAACCATTTGAGTTCCTGTTTCTGATTGCTGTGTATAGGCACAGTACAAGAAAGAACTTTCTTTTCCTAATATTCTCTCTTCCCCTCCCCCACTAGACTACAGGCTCATGAAGAAGGAAGTGGATACCATTGAGGATGCTGCAGAGTCCTTCCTAGATGGCTGTGGGAGTTTGAATGTAGTGTCCTCCATAGTCTCACGTATTTGTGATTAAGCCTCATACTCAATCCCCACTGGCAGAACCTTTGAAAGGCGGAACCTTGCTGAAGGAGGTGTGTTGTTGGGGGCGAGCTTTGGGTGTTGTAACCATCTCCTGGTTGCAGGTGCCAGGTCACCCTTGCTGCTACCTCCCAGCTAATGTGCAAGATGTAATGCCCAGCCTCTGATCTGCCATGCTTTTCTGTCCCATGATGAAACTTCCCCTGTAAACTATAAGCCTGAAACTCCACTTCCCCATGAGCTGATTCTGTAGGGTGTTTTGTTCCAACAATGAGAAGATTACGGCCACAAGGCCATACTCTTGGCTATTTCTTTGAGTCCTCACAACCACGCCCATGACACTGCCATAATACACTCAGAAGTACCTGCTGAGTGAAGGATGGAAAGTTGCACCAAGCTCCTCACATCCATGGAAGAAGACAAACCTCCAATTTGAGTGACTCTGACCAGGAAGCCTCTTCCCAAGGAGGCCTTGGGGTTCAGAGTCGCATACTCATCTCTGCATTGCTCACCTTAACAAGAATGCTGCTAAGGGCAGGGGAGATGGCTCAGTGGTTAAAATGCACTTGCTTGCAAAGCCTGACAGCCTGGATTTGATTCCTCACATCCAGGCACAGCCAGATGCAAAAAGTAGTTCATGCATCTGGTGTTCATTTGCAGTGTAAAGAGACCCTGACATGGACACACACAGAGAGAAGAAAAGGAGGAGGGGGAGAAGAAAGAAGAAGGGAAAGGAAGAGGCGAGGTGGAGGGTGGAGAAGGGGAGTAAAAGAGAAAAAAGGGGAGGGGAGGGAGGAAGAAGAGAAAAACAAAAGAATGCCCTTCAGTTGGCTTGACCAGAGCTCCTCACCCTCCAAGCTGATCACCTTTGACATGTTTTATTCCCCTTCCTCCCCGGAGCAGCCCTGCCTTCCACAAGAATTCCATTAGGACAGTTTAGCCAGGATCCCCCATTACCTCTGATGTTTCTTTTCATCGTAGTAATTTTCTATTCACTGACCACCTTATTTCACCCCACCTCATCAATTGCTCCTTAGCTGTGAATTTGTAGCTGGTTTCTTTATGTGTTCCAAGTTTAGCTCAATCTCTTTGGCCCACTACAAAACTCCCCTTGCTGTAGTCCTGCACCTAAGGCCACAGCCCTGAATAAAGTCTGCCCTACCTTGTCTTAATATCATTTTTACCAGAACCCCTGACCACAAAGTTGGCTCCGGGTCCAAATGCTTGCTTACATGAAAATGACATAGTATGTGGAGAAGTGGGGAAAAATGAATTTATCGACAGCTTTAGTCAAAACTGGGTCTATTTGTGCCCTGCCCATAGCAACTTGAGCACTCATAGACCAGATGAAAGCTGGGACAACACATGTGCACATTGAGCTGTGGACCCCGGGAACCTAGAATGGAAACCCATCTGGGGCCAGGACCAAGGCCAGGGCTTTCGCATAGGCTATCTTCTCTCCCAGCATGGCAAATCCTAGAGGAACCCTCTTCCATCTCCCACCACTGCATGTTGATGAATAATCTTTGCCTGAATTCTTAAGGCTCCAGAAACCTTCCAGCAGGGAGGGAGCTGTGTGTCAGGGACCTGTTTCCTGCCCTCCTTGCCCCTTCTCTCTCTTCCTCTTCCCACTCCCTTCTCTTTTCTTTTTCCCTTCCTCACAGTCTTTTTTCAGTGATTATGATTATTCTTTTTCTATCCCTTTACCTTTTTCTGGCATTTCCTTTTCCTCCTCCCACAAATGCAGACACACAGCCTATGTGGCTGGAGGACATGTTAGAGGGAACTTCTGGGGGCCATGGAGCTGGGTGAAGAACTCGGGAAGTAATACCAGATGTGACACTGGTGCCGACAACCAGGCAGAAACAGAAGTGTGTATGAGCTCCAGTCACAAAGCATTCACAGCTGGAATGCTGGGAGAGGAAGGAGGAGGTTGGGCTTCTTCACAGAGGGATGGTTCCAAATCCAGGCTTCATGTGTATTTATGCCTCCAACATCCTCTTCTGCTTTTCCAGAAAGGTGATCCATCTTTCTCCAAGTTTATTAGAGGCGGTTTCCAACACCACTTATAAAACATTACCGGTGGCCCCATGATTCATGGCTTCATTTATAACCCACAGCACTTGGGAACTTTGGGGGAATACTTCTCATTACATCTATTTCCCAGCTCTTTCAAGCTGCTTCCTACTTCCTAACAAATGCCAAGAGATTCAGGGATAGCTTGGAGCAGGGAGACATGGAGCCTGGTTTCTGGTTGAATCTTCCCACTGTGTTTGTCCTGGGCCACATGGTGCCTCCACTGTCCTGTGCAGCAGTTACTGTGTCCCTTCTTGGCTCTGCCTCCTATGAGAGGTCTCACTTCCTGAGACAGTTCTAATGGGACAAGGGAACAAGTGACTGGCTCAGGCTAGGGGTCAACAAGAACACTGCTTTTATAAATGGGGCTCCCTCTGTAATGAAGTCTGGAGCTTCCTTCTTGGATTTCCCCATCAATGATACAGTGCTTTCCTGTGGCCTTGCAGCAAGGGATTTTCTTACTCATAACCATCGTTAGCAGCTGGAAAGCAATTATTCCTTTGACCAAGGTTGACATGAAGCCCCTGCCTTAGATTCCAGGCCCAGTATCTGCAAGGTTTTCATAAGAACTCCTGTGCTCTGACCAAGATAGATAAGGAAAAGAGTAATGCTGTTCTCTGGCACAAAGCCAGTCCTAAAACTATTCAGGGCTCTTTTTTCCCACACCACTGGCTGGCCTTGCCTAATCCTCTGCCCTGGGCCTTTTTCTTGTTGTGACCATTGTCTCCTAAAAAAAAAAGGGGGGGACAGAATCTGCCTTTTGTATCATTTCCCCTTCTGCCAACCTGGATTTTGATATGCTGCCCTTTCAGGCTGCATGATAACTGAAGTATAACTCACTGAGCTTAGAAAAAATAAACAGCCAGGCTAGGTGTTTGCTTTTATATTTCTCTATTGAACTGGAAAGGGTAATATTCAACTTATGGAATTCAGCTGTGTGTGCTGAGCAGGGAGAGGCAGATAAATTATTTATCTATTGGACGATTCCACCCGCCATCCTGTCAATGAGTGTCCAGTCCGAGCCTGAGATGGGAAAGTAGAATCTGCTCCTCACCCCACAGCTCACCCTTGCCTGGGGTATTCTGAAACGTTATTAGAAAGCGAGAATGGCATGCCAGGCCTCCAGTCTCTACAAACAAACTCCAGATACATGTACCACTTAGTGCATCTGGCTTTATGTGAGTACTGAGGACTTGAACCTGGGCCAACAGGCTTTGCAAGCAAGTGTCTTTAACTATTGAGCCATCTCTCCACCCCCTACATTATGCTTTATAACAGAGGTCAAATCTCACCTCTTTTCCATTGTTTTAGCCTTTTAAAAACTTGCATCTGTGTGTGGGGGGTGTGAGACAGAGAGAGAGAGAGAGAGAAAGAGAGAGAGAGAGAGAGAGAGAGAGAGAGAGAGAGAGAAAGCACAGGTGCTCTAAGGCCTCCTGCCACTGTAAACAAACTCCAGACGCATGTGCTACTTAGTGCATCTGGCTTTATGTGGGTACTAGGGAATTGAACCTAGACAGCTAGCTTTACAAGCAAGTGCTCTTAACTGCTGAGCCTCTCTCCAATCCCCTGCCTATTGTTTTAAATAAAGATTTATCAGCAAACAGGCTCATTCATGAGCATGTGACAGAGGCAGAATTGAGTGTGGCAATAGAGGCTGTGTATCCTACAAACTGATGTATTGGCATTCAGCCCTTTAAGAAAAGTTTTCCTACCTCTGTTTTATGTACAAATAGGACTATATTACTATACAGAGCTTGTCTTAGGGCACCGGAGCTGATGAAACAAACTGTCATAGCCCGGGTGACTTCTAGTGGCAGAAATGAATTCTCATTTCTGGGAAGTCAAGATCAAGGACCGAGCACTTTCCATGTCTCGTGAGAGCCTGAGTCCTGTTCATGGATGACACATTCTAAACCACAGTCTCACCTGGGGAAAGGGACAATGTCCTCTCTGGAGTCCTGTCTTTAAGGGGACGACCCTCATGACCTCCCAAAGGCCTCATCTCTTATCCCATAGTGTCAGTGATTAGGTTTCAACTTGTAAATTTGCAAAACAGTATATTCAATGCAATCTGTTGCTGTGTTTTGTGGGTAGTTTAAAGAATTTTTTAGAGGGTAATTTTAAGCTTTTGGTGACTTACCTTACACACTTGCTTCTCAACACTGAAGCACCTCCACTCTGACACATTTGTTTGATTTATTTTAATTGATTATTGTATTTTTCACAGTGTATCCTACTATTTTGTGCCAAACATGTATACAGCATGCTACATGTTTTCAAAGGATTGTAATCTTTCCCTAGACCATGGATCTGCTGTAACTGAGTGATAACATCTCTGCAATGTGTTTAAAGGACTGAGGCTCACAGAACCATGGGTGTGACACACGGCAGATATGAAACTTCATTGGTACCCAGTTTCTTTCAATTTATTATGACATGCTTTATTTTGGCATGTCTGTGTAGTGTCCAACAGTTCCCATGACTTCCATAACTTTCTGGGGACACATTATTTGGCAAGAACCTTAGCTTACCCAAACCCAAGGGGGTTGTTGGAGGTTAAAAACAACACTGCAGGATCTGGAGCACTTGCCCCAGAGTCAGGACTCGAAGTCTATCCTTGGGTCAGATTACTCAGAGATCACTAGGGTCCTCAAAAATGCCCATGAAGGGATGGAGAGATTATTGCTCAGTGGTTAACGCACTTGCCTGCAAAGCCTAATGACCAGGGCAAAGCCAGATGCGCAAAGTGGTTCATGCATGCATCTGTAGTTTGTTTTCAGTGGCTAGAGGCACTGGCACATCCTCTCTCTCTCTCTCTCTCTCTCTCTCTCTCTCTCTCTCTCTCTCTCTCTCTCTCTCTCTCTCTCTCCCTGGCAATACAAAGTGGGGCAAAAAGATCTGTCTACATTTTGACAAACAGCCACAGCCTTAAAGGGTCAGCAACACGATGGAATTGCTGACCTCATCTACTTCCTTCCTTGACAACCCAGAACCCAGAAGGATTGATCCAAAATTGATCCAACCTCTGGGTTGTCCCACTCAGTCCCCAATAGAGGTCCCCAAATGCACATTAGCAGAGCCCTAGGGTGTTCACAGGTGCCTTCAAAACTGTCCCTGTGGGAGAAAATAGCATGGCTGACTTAAGTAACAGAACTCTGGCCTCCTCCACAGTGGACCAGAGCTCCTCCATGGTTCATTTCATGTGTTAGGCTCATGCTGGACATTTTCCCTAGAGCACGAGCTGGGGGGGGGGGGCGGAATCTGATTATTAGGAGGGAAAATTTGAAATTCTCAGCACCCTTGGCAATCAGTTCTCTAAACTTTTTCTGCCAGCTTTTCCATTGCCTGAAATTCTCCGGAGAGAAAGACCTACACCCACCTCAGAAGGACCGGCAAAGTGCCTCCAGACCTGAGGTCATTTGTCTCAGGTGCTCAGAGGACAGTGTTAGCTGCCACCTTCTGTCCATCCAGCCACCAGGCTCTGGCTGTGCTTGATTGGCACCTAAACCACACCCCTCCTACTCCCTGTTCCTTCTCTGACTCTCCTCTACACCCAGAAAACCACAGCTCCCTTCACTGCTCCAGGGCACTTCCTTCACCATAGCTGCAGCTCTCAAAAGATAACTGGTATCCATGTGTGCCTGGCACTATAGTAAACACTGGACAGGGCAAGTGTGATGCCTCAGTGAGAGCCGAATGCGGTCAGAAAGAGACGCTAAAAGGTAAAAGGAGAGATGCAGTGTCTCTCACCATCCTTCCTCAGGCAAGGGGCATTTCTCTCCAGCCAGGATGATTGGACTTACCTCTCATTCTCCTTGCCAAATGCCTCGCCCTTCCAGACTCCATCTAACTCCAGGATCGGATGAGAAGGATTACAACCAGGCAGCACACTTAGGAACCTTGGTGGCAACAGCAGGCCCTGACGCTTCTCTCAGCTAGAAAACTGATGGCTCCTGGCATAGGCAGGGCTGCGGAGGGCAGCTTTTCCTGCCTCTCTGTGGGCCAGCCTTCTGTAGCATCTCCACTCTGCCACCTCCTGGCCAGAGGGAGGAACGAACGAGCAGGGCCTGTGGTCATGGAGTGCGGACACCAGGCTGCCAGCTGCAGTTCTGCCTGCAGCTCAGCCTGCAGGTCCCTGGGGACCCAAGGAGCATCCCGCACCACAGTCTGCAGAGACAACAGCTCGGATGTGAACCTGATGGGCAGCTTTCGCCCAAAGCACCCCCCTCCCCGAAGTGGCGCCAACAGAGGCAAGGATCTGTTTTCTCTCTTGTTGCATTTCTCTTTCAACCTTTCCATTTATGTCGTCCCTGGTTTCTGTTTAGCTGTTTAAACACTTGCATATTTTCTCTGTGTCTTTGTGCACGAACATGATATGTGCTGGAGGTCTAATTATTTATGTTCTGGGTATGTTCTTGGCCTTCACAGGCCACCCTGATCAAACCAAATGAAACAGCACAAATTGCCCAAGGTTTAAATGCCGGTGACATACATATTGGTTCAAAGAACGACCTCCCACTCTTTGTAAAACCTTTTCTCTTTGAAGAAAGGACCAGGCTAAGTTAGTTCCAGAAACTTGTTCTCCACCATCAGGTGGTACTGATCAAAGGATCTAGTCAAGAGATGGCACCAGGTAGAGGGCCCTGCTAGGGTTCGTATTGGCACAGGTGAAGTTTCCTACCTCAGGGTCTGGAGGGCAGAGGTGGGGGCTGGGCTGCAATGAAGGCAGTGTAGCAAGAACCCAGCTGAGCTGCAGAGGGGCACTGGTCATCTCCTGCAGTGACATGTCAGTCTGTGTGCTTCTGAATCAAGACTGCGGAGACACTGGAGCCAGGCAGTCCTTGCCATCACCCAGCCTCTCCCCTGGATGTCACTGTTGTGCTGTATGAACGACACAACGCTGGGGAGCACTTCTGGGACCATGAAGTCCTCCTTGAAAGTGGCCACCCTTTGGGACTAGAGGAGCTACTATATGAAAAGTCAGGGCCGGGCCTGTTTGCAGGCATTTGGGAAGTCTGGACCTGAAGTCCCAGCTGTGGACACATCTGCAGCTGAAACAGGGGACAGGGATCTTTGATCTTAGCTCAGAGAACTTGGGATCAGCTGAGCCCTTCCATTGACCTCTTTGCACAGAGGGACCCAACTCAACCGCAGTGAGAGAAGGTTCAAGGACCAGCGTATGCAATGATGTTATGAATGGAGACCCAAATCCCAGACTGTAAAGCCAAGTAAACATGGAGAAATTGTTTTACCACCCTGGTAATTGTACTGTAAGAATTCACTGAGAATACTATCTGCAAAACTTAATGTGTAAGGCACAGTTTTTATAATAAGTCTTTGTTATAATAAGTAATAAGTCTTTGTTTATAATAAGTCTTTGACTTTAGAAACGCTACATAGACAACCTTCAAAGTTCATAGCCCTGGAGAAAAATCTTGTGTCTAATCCAATCATAAAAATAAGCCCCAAAATTAGAACAAATCAAGAAATACTGGGTCCAGGCCCAATGGAACCAAAGCCCTTTTTTCTTAACTCTTGGGTTTCCCAAGATGTGCTGAGGAAGCACCCAGGCTCAGCCCGAAAGCAGGCAGTTAGGGGATCTTGCGTCATTGTTCTACCTCACTGGCCCATTCCCCTTCTGTGTGCATGTGGCTGCTTCGACCAGGGTACCACTCCTTCCCAGCTGTTACACATCCTGGATGCAGATGTGCTGAGCTGGAGAAGTAGCCCTGGCCACCTCACAGAGGCAGCTCCAGCGGGAATCGGGGGAAGTGTCTGATACTCATCAGTGGCGTACAGGTGGATGGCGGCGCAGTCTCTTCTCATGTTGAAAGGGGTTTCAGTGAGACCACCTCTTTTACTCTAAGTAAGCCAGGATCCAAATGAGAGGCCCCTTGGCGATCTATAAGGAGCCATTCTAGAATAGCTTGGAAGTGGCAAACCCAAATCGACCATGGGCAATACCTGTCCAAACTAGAAGGTGGGAGGCACCCTTTGGAGTTTTGTCGTACATGTGAGTGGAACACTTTTGGCTTCTGAATTCCATCCTCGGTGAGTCCACCGGACTTCTTTTAGAATGTCGCGTTTTGTTACCGGGAACGAGAGCTGAGGAGACTGCGGCATGCTTTGGTGGGGGGAGTAAATTGGAAAATGAGGAGGGAAGTGGTGCCCAAGCAGCTGCGAAATTGTTCAAAACCATTTTCTCAACTGGGTTAATTGTTCTTCCCCACGGTGTGGGGACACCTACGCGTTCAGAAGTGTGTGTGTGATTCTTTATTGCAAGGAGCAGCCCATTAGGAGAGACAGATTGTCTTCCAGGAGCAACTGGCTCCATCTCTCCCCCCCAGTCTCACACCTCATACTAGCATGCTCCTTCCCCTCAGGACA
>PVHP010013038.1:0-41731 GCA_004024765.1 Zapus hudsonius
TTGCTCAGACTTACCTTAGAATGATGACACTGTGCTTTTCCCCACCTTGTATTCAGTTCTTGCTTTCTCTTTATTCCTGATTGTTCATAGTATTGGGAAATAAATATATTATGAAAAGAAGTGACCCTTTGGGTGCAAGTATTTCGTGCTTTAAAAAATAATTTTATATGTATTTAATGCATGTTGGTCACAGTTCATTGTTTTGATAGTAAATAGTGCACCTAATATTACCAGCTCAGAAAGACATTCAATAAGTAAATATTGTATGAAAAAAAATGAATGATCAACAGCTCAGTGTGGGAAGTAACCAATGACTGGGTCTGGGAGTTACAGGCTAGAGTAATTTGTCTGGTGGTTAGGTTACCTCTTGCCCAATTCAGGGCCTCTCTTACCTGATGATGCCTACTGCTTTCTTGAGAGCTTACTGCATAAAAATAAGGATTTTTGGTGTCCTTCATTATTGGCTTATATCAGTGTGTAAATCCTCCTGCCCTCCTCTTAATCTCTCTCCCCAATTCCTTCCAACCACTTTGTCAATCTCTCAATTCATCTGACAGGTTTTCTTACTGTTCAGGCTTAACCTGATTAGGAACCACCATATGAAGGAGAATATGTGGCACTTGACTGTTCTGTGGGAGGTTCTGTGGGAGGTTGCTAAGAATTATCTGCTCCAAGTCCATCCACTTTTCTTTAAATTTCATTGTCATTTTTCCTTTCAGCTGCATAGTGTATATATATCACAACTTTGATATCCATTCATCCACTGATGGGCATTTGAGTTAATTCCAATTCTTAACTATTATGAATTGAGCTTCTATAAACATGATTGAGCAAATGTCTCTGTGCTGAGGCGAGAAGTCTTGTGGGTAGATGCCCAGAAGAGGGAGAGCTGGGTCCATTGGTAGCTCTATATCCATTGATCAAAAAGACCCACTAGGTCCCCCAAAATAAGACAAGCTTATGGCAAAGCTCTTGAATACCAGCCCCAGGCAAAAGGTAAGACCCTATTGCTGGAGATACCACATATTGTCATCATACAACACTGAGAGATTCTGTTTAATCCAGAACAGTATCCAGCCCCCAGACGGTATCATGTGTGGTGCTGGAAAGTGTTATGTGAGCTGCCAGGGTAAATTGACCAAAGATATTCTGAAAAAGCAGGATATACAACACTGAATGATGCTATGAGAATGCTGAAGACAGGGAGAGACCAGTAAGCCAAGAAGTGCTCATTAGTGCAGTAGTGACATTAAACCTAGGTGGGTAATTAATGTCTTGTTAATTGGCTAAGAGATCCCCTCGGAAAAGGTAACGGAGCTGGGATCCATGGTAATCCCATATGAGGATCAAGAACCTGGGCTCCAAGGGGAACCCCCCCACTAACCAGAGATAAATAAAGAGGCTATATCCATTAGAATCTTGCCAAATTAACAAAGTTTGTCTCATTTAATCTCTACTGATCTCACTCTCCATTGGAAATTCTGTTTGTATGTTTCAGAAGGCAGCAAAAACTGTGGACAACCCAATCCCACCAACAGGACCTGAGATGTTGCCTGTCACCCAGGCAGAAGATGAATACCCCTAAATTGTGATATAAAGCCCTAATGAAACCTTTGAGGAAGTGGTGAGATGAGCAAGAGAGCTACCTCCACAGCAAGTCAAATAACCTGTGAAAGGATAATGGAGACAGACACTGAGGATACCCAACACAATCCAAAACAGAAATCCAGAGACTCTTAAGACCTCAACAGTAAAGCACATCTAAAACTCACCCACCACGACTCGGGGATCTGAGCAGAGGAGAGGGCAGAAAGATTGTAAGAGCCATGATGGGAGAGAAAAAAAACTGGCCACCTCTCATACAAACCATAAACCCATATCCAATGGACTGGTTCAGCAAGTCCACTTAGGAGGGCCCCCAGTGGGTTGGGGACAGGGAGGAGGGAAATGGGGATACTATCACAAGTCTTGCTCACACAATATATCTAATTATTGACAATAAATATGAAAAAAAATGAATGACTACATTCAAATTTCTTGCTTGTCAGGTGGGTGGAATCTAATAAATACTGTTTGGATGCACTGTATTGTAACATAACCGAGAAGAGACTTTTGACATTTGTGTCTATTGAATGTTGTACATCTTCAAATGCTTTGGAAGATAACCAAATGAGAAGCAGCCACCAATGAGATGTCTTGACTAGGCAAGAGGTGACAAAATGAAGTGATGCCTCATTTAAAACTAATGGAACAATGTGGAGTTATAGTTAAGTTCCATCTTTCTTTCAAATATAGCTATAGAAATGGAAGTCCTCATGCTACACTTCTGCAAAGAAATCAGGAGACTTTATGAAATTTTGTTCACAAAAAGGAATGGCAAATAAACAAGAGTCATTAATCGTGGTGTTGCTTGTTTTGATGAGCATGCAAGAGTGACAAGTTAATAATAAATCCCCAGCTGGAAAGGGGCTACGGAGGTGCTGTGGTTTAATTTACATCTTTGGAAAGCATGGGAGATTTAATAATCTCCTTGCCTCATGCATCAAACTAATACCCTTGAGGCTGAAGAGCAAAACATTTTAAATTGTTAATCTGAGAAGCAATAAAATTCTGTCTCAGGTCACAAATAAATTGAGCTTCTGTTAGTCTTGATAGACCCCTCATATGCATGATTTATTCTGATTCTAAGGCCACTTATGAATTCTGGAAGTTACGGCTACCAAATTGGCCAAGCTGGAGACACTGTAAACCAGAAAGTCTAAAACAAGGATAATGACTGATCTTAGCTTAGATCTACCCAGTAATTAAGTTTACCTTCTTGGTCAACTACAAATTGATTATAGACTACAGATATGAATTTGAGATTAAGTCCTAAGCAGTTGTTTTCAGTTGGGTCTTCTTATACAAGGTAGTTACATGTGTTGTACATTTTGTTGTGTACTGCTTTTTCTTAAGTGATAAGAAGCTGTTGAAATTTCTAATTTCTTGGTGTAAGATTTTAGTTATCTGGAGGAATCATGTTACTGAAGGAGAACTAACCCTACATGATGAACTGTTTGGGAAATGTAAGCAACATTCAGTGACCAGCTCTTCAGTTTTCAAACACTTAAGCTATGGCACGTGTTGACTTTCTCAGTTTGGAAAGCTTTCTCTTTGTGGATGTGGATATAGAAAATGACATCTTTCTTGGTACCATCTTGGGTAGAGAAAGGGTTATGGTCAATTTCAGAGAAAAGGGAAGGTAGAGTTATATGCATTTGCAGTACGTATTTATATATTTGTTGATTCAAATTGCCACAAAATGATTTTATAAAGAAGTTAGATTGTAAAAGATGATCTCTTATTATCTTTTTATTAATATGTTTATAATTCCAGTTAGATTATTTGTAATTCTTGACACTGATGTATGGGAAAAAATCCTAAATTGTTGAGATATAAGCAATTTTCCCAAGTCCTTTTCCTCCAGCTTCGCTCTGAATCCCAGCTTTAACTAGCTCAACCACCCCAAAATAAGGAAATACCTGTCACTCCCTCCATACGCGGCTGCTCTTGCTCTGAGGTAGGCTAGATTCTCTTGGTCAGGAGTTCAAGAGAGGGAGGGGGAGAAGCTTTACAGGAAAATCTTTCCTCCTCCTCTTCCTTCACTCAGCCACTCAGCAAGCATCCATTGGCTGCTCTGTGTCAGGCACTGCTTAGACCCAGGGATATAATCGTCATGCGAGATCACAGAAGCACAGAGACCACAGCACCAAGCCAGTTTCCTATTGCTGTCATGACTGATTTCCACAGGTTCAGTGGCTTAAAACTATTCAAAATGGATTATATTTTACTGTTCTGAAGACGGGAATCTAAGGTGAAGGCTGACAGGTCTGTGTGTGAGCATTCTCAGCGGGTCCAGAGAGAACCTCTCTACTTTTCCTTTCCAGACTTAATCAACCATCTACATTTCTTGGCCCTGTGTCCCTTTATCATTGTTTCCATCCTTGCGGCTTTTGTCACTCCTACCTCCCTAACTTATAAAGATTCTTGTGATTACCTTGATCTGACCTCAAAATCCTCAGTCAAATCTACAAAGATCCACTTTACACAAAAGGAATGGGGGTGTGGTCATTTGGGGCGGGAGGTGATTTATTCATAGCATTGGCATTGAACTGTTTTGTCACTCTCTGGCTTAAAATGACTATCAAGTAAATGTCTTCATGTTCCTTAATCTCAGCCTTCTCATCTGCAAAATGGAGTAAATAAGGCACCTCTTGTTGATTGTGTAAACATTAAATGCCAGAAAGCAATTAGCACTGTCTCTGACACATGTGGCAAGTTCAATGGTTGGAAAACTCATAAATTATTATTGTTCTTTAACCTCAGTGATGAAAGGGTGCGGTCTCACCTCTTTGAGGACTTCTAAGTCGACTGGAGACGATGAACAGGTAAACAAATAGCTCCCAGTCAGTGGGAAATAGTGTGACAAGGGCTATATTTGTCTCAAGACTGCAAGAATTCTCCTTTCATGAAGAGGTAAAGCATAAAAAGGTCTGAAGCTTTGCTGGGCCCGAAATGTCAGGTACCAGAAGGTTGTGTATTTTAATTTTGATGAGGTCATGTCTTCCTTAGAGAAAAAAGTATTTTCTAGTCTTGAAGTATTATCCAACCCTCTTGGGCTTGAGGTGCATGTTAACAAGTTGGGGCTTTGCAGGGCGCTGACTATATGGTAAAAGGAAAGATAAGAAAGTGGGTATGTCAGAGAATGTTGAAAGTTTCTCTTTCCTTTACCTTCCTCATCTCCTTCTGACTTTCTCAGCCTCCTCCCTCAGAGTGGAATCAGAGCCAATCTGATTGGAAGCGTTCTGGGATGCTAGTTGCACCAAGTTTGCTAATGATCAGAGGCCCTGTGTATGGAACAGCTTGTACTTTGTGTTGGTATCATTCGGTGTCTCTCCTTCTCTTGGGTCTTAGTTTGATCTTCATTTTTGACCATGAACCAGCATGTGACACAAATTCTTTACTTGACTTCTAAAAATCTGCTTCCTCCCATTTTACCCCTGTGACTGCTCTATCGCTTCTCCATCATCTCTGTGCCTCCTCGTGTTCCTCATTTGATACTCAGTACCTCAAGGTTCCCAAGGCCTCTTGTGTCTGGAATCATTGTATTTTCTATTAATTAAATATCTTCTAGTCGTTGATGTCATCAACATTCCTCTTCTATTGCTGCTGTTACAAACTGCTGAAAACTTAAGAAATACCCATTTATGATCTTCCACTTCTTTAGGTTAGAAAGTGTAACTGGGCTAACACCAGCCTGTAGGCAGGGCAGCATTTCTTTCTGGAGGCCTGAGAGAGAACCTGTTTTCTTGCCTTTTCCACCTTCTAGAAGCTGTCTGTATTTGTTAGTATGGAGTGTTTTCCTCTCTTTTCAAGGCCAGGAAGGTTTTAATCCCTTTCTTACTACAGCTAAGGAATGCTCTTTGCTTTTAAGGATCATACCATGACACTATGGGAGACATACATTAACATTCAAACTACCAAAGGTGGGAAGGAAGCTTGCTCTCTTCCTCTACCAGCTGGCCTCACCACACATGCTCTTTATGTTCTGTCTTTTTTTAAAAAAAATATTTTATTTATTCATTTTCAAGCAGAGACATACAGAGAGAGAGAGAGAGAGAGAGAGAGAGAGAGAGAGAGAGAGAGAGAGAGAGCACCAGGGCCACCACCTTGTGGGTCTGGCCCATGTGGGACCTGGAGAATTGAACCCCGGGGCCTTAGGCACTGGAGGCAAGTGCCTTAACCGCTGAGCCATCTATCCAGCCCGTTCTGTCTTGTTTTTTATCAGACTGGGCACACCTATGGAATCCAGAATAATATCTCTACTGCAGAGCCCATAATACCATTAATCACATCTGCAAAATCTCTTATGTCATATAAGATAATATATTCACAGATTTTGAGGACTGGGGTGGGAACATCTTTGGGTAACATTATCCTGTCTAGAATAATGGCTAAGTCTATTTCCATCCAATTTTTCCTGAACTTCAGAAATGTACATTCAATCACATACTTGGCATCTCCATTTGGATGTTTAAGTCACATCCTCCACCTTCTTTTTTTTCCCGAAACTGAGCTCCCAGCCATCACCTAATCCTTCTTCTGTCATGTTCTTCATCGTGTTAGATGATGGACCTCTGTCCTTAAGAAGTTCTGACCCAAACTCCAAGAATTATACCTGACATTATTCTTGGATTATCTCTCTTTTGTATCAATATCCATCTCTCTCTTCTCTGTTTTTCTCTTTCATACACACACACACACACACACACACACACACACACACACACACACACCAGAGAAAGGGGATATGAGGAAGAGAGAAAAGTCATCAATGGTCTTAACCAGCAGTGGACCCTGCAAGCATTACAGCTGGCCAGCCAGGTCAGATGTACCAACTAGTGCAACAGTGGCATGTCTGTTATGGGGAAAACAACTGCTCTCTGCTTGGACTTGAGGCCTGCTCCACAGGAGGGAATTCCTGCCTGGTACTGAAAACCTAATCAAAAGCCTATGACTAGTGAGGTTATAAGCCCTGAGTTTTTTAGATTTAGCTTTGTGTTAGCTTTTCATCATGATAACCAAAATATGTGGCATAAATAACAAGGAAAGAAATATTTGCTTTGGCTCACAGTTTTGAAGGGTTCAGTCTGTGATTGCTTATCTGCATTTAGGCAGAATATCATGTGACAGAGGAAATCTCTCACCTCATTGTGGCCAGGAAACAGAAAGAGAAATAGGGTGCTAGGGATAATATACCCCCACGAACCTGTTCCTATGACCTACTTCCTTCAGATAGGTTCTCATTGTCTGGTTTCCATGACCTTCCCAGATGGTTCCACCAGGAACTCAGGATTGAGGACTGAGCTCAGGATTGAAGGTTCAAAACATGAGTATATGAGAATATTTTCTATTCAAAGTACAGCATCCTCTTTACATCAAAAGAATTAAGGTCAAACTTGAATATAGAAAGGTTGAAATGAACAATATAACATTGGTCAGCAGGGCTCTCTCTTAGATAACCGTAACACGGTATTAAGATTAGGAATTTAGCATTGATAAACCAGCTCTTACTAGCAACATCCTTTGTGGGGAAGGTCCTGTTTAGAACCACATGTTATATTCAGTTGTTAAGGTTTCTTTAGTCTCTTTCATTCTGTAACAGTCCCTCAATCTCTGACTTCGGTGACCTTGACACTTTGGATGATTACAGGTCAGTTGTTTGGTAGACAGCCCATCGTTTTGGATTTGTTTGATGTTTTATTTGTGATTAAAATATGACAACATTGAACTGAGCTCTCCCTTCAGCATCTTCTTGTCATTTTGCTGTGCCTCACTGCCGCTAATACGCACTGCCATCACTTGACCAAGGTGGTATCCACCAGACTTCTTCATTGTGGAGCTATTCTCTTTGTAATTACTAAGTACTGTATGAGGAGGCATTTGAAAATATTTAAATATCCTGTTCCTCATCAAACATTCATTTGTTTATACCAGGCACTCATGGGTTCTCACTTTATTTTAAGAATTATATCTAATCTATTACTATCATTATTTACTTTGATACTCAAATTTCTTAGATTAGAAACCCAAGTGTCCCATCAATCTGGCTTCTGGGTCTCTTGGGCATTGTCCATCTTTCTTTGAGCACGTCTTTGCTTTTTGGTTCAATATGTTTCAAATACTTCTGATACATTTCCTTTCCTCAGCTCTTGAGTCAACCATTTCTCCAAGGATCCCTTGTTCCTTTAAGAGAGAATGGGCTTTAGAAACCAAGGTTAAGTCACCGTCATTGGGGAATTATTTCTCTCCATCCTTGATGATTTCAGTGGATAGTACTAGAAAAAATAGGAGAGAGAGAGATAGATAGATAGAGAGAACGAATACTGAAGTGTACAGAACTTGATATATTCTGATTTAAATGAGCCAATTGTGAAAACATTTTGACATCATTGGGGAAATTTATAAGCTGAGAATTAGATAATATCAAGGACTTCTTAATTTTGTATGTGGGACACAGGCATTGCAGTTATGCTTGCAAATATTAAGATTAAACTCAAACTTGGTTTGTTATAAGCAGAATGCCATAAATGCTTATAATTTATTCAATTCAAGAGCTTCCTGTTACAATAAAGTACCACAATTCCCCTTTTATAAGCTCCAGAAAGATTTTGACCCGCCTCTGACCTTCTGTTTGGTGCCTGGTATACATTTTACCCCAAAGATAGTACTGATAATTGGGTTGTCATAATATATTTTTGGCTTTGGTTCAGTTTATATGACATCAAGAGATTACTTAAGACCACATACAGTACCTATCCTTCACAATCCTGTGAACTGTTGCTGGTATGACTGGAGGGGTCCCTATAGACATAAGGACAGCTGCCCCTCACTGGGTATGGGAGCTGGCCTGCAGCTTCTACAGCTGTTCCCTGCTGGAATGGGCATAGCTTATTTGTGCTCATTAACATCCAGAACAGCTGTGACAGCAAGCAATTTCGTGCAAAGTAATCCATCAATTAATCTCTTTGTTATTGAGGATTCCAGATGCCTGTGTCTTAGTTAATGCTGTGGAGGGGCTGGGAAGCGATATGTCTCCTGATTGTTCCAAGCATCTCTTTACATTATGATTAGCCTGCCTACCCCATCAGTGACCCATGGGAAGCCCCAGAGCCCAGAGAAGTGATATAGTGAGACAAATAGTCTGCTTGTTACACACAAGTCCTCCATCCCCAGCAGAGTTTGTCTCCTACTCTAGGAAGCAGATCAGACTGTCAGGGAGCAAGAAGGCAGATCCCACATCCTCTTGCACTATAAAGAAACTATTTGAAAACTTCAATACATGGGACATCGCTAACAAACTAGTGCTGGGCGGGGTATCATGATTCAGACCTACTGCTCTACTGGAATACTTTTAATAAAGAAAGGAAATGAAAAACAATGTCTGCACACTTCCACAGAATTGTCCAGAGATTCAACTCTTGCCAAAGCTGAAAAATCCCTTGGAAATCTTCAGCTTCACACTTAATTACCACCTCCTTTGGCTGTTTCTCTTTTGCTGCTTTTCTCTCCCCTCCTGTGATTCCCTTCTTGTTGCCAAACACACTTTCTCTTCCAGACACCATCTGCTTTCAGAACACATTTGCATTTCCCTTTTCCTTCTAAAAGTGGCCTTTTTGGGGCCTATGATTTCCCCTCATAGGGCTGTTGCTGTTCCGTTAGCTCCTGGACTGGTGGGAAAGGCACAGTGGTCTGCAGAATTGGAGGAAAACTGGTACCTATCATATTTTGTCTTAAGAACCCCAGGGATTTGTGTGGTCTGTCTTTAAAATATCTTTTGTCTGTGTTAAAACCTCCAAGAATGTATAAAGAAAGAAGTGATATCATTCTCTCCAATACCACTTGCATTCCCCAGGGGTGACACCCAGAAACCACACAGTGACTCCAAAGATTGCTCCCCACAGTGCAGTGTATTCCCTTCTAGTCTTTTTGCTATGCATGCCTCAAAAGGTGTAATACAAATACATTGAAGATATAAAACAGAACTGGATCATTCTATGCATACTGTCTGCAAATTGCTTATTATTTTCGATAAATATAAAGAACAACAAGATGTCAGTATACACAAAATTTGCCATTGCATTTACTACCTGGTATTCCATAGTCTGAAGGTGATGTGTTTTATTTACTTAATATACTACTAATATATATTGCTTCCTATTTCTGATTATTATAACCAATGCCTAACACATTTATCATTATACTTGTGTGACTATGCTTATAGGAGAGTCATAACTGCTGTATCAAAGTACATGGTGAATACATTTTATACATTGATAGACACAGTACTAAACTTAAAACTTAATCACTAATGGGGACAGAGCATGCTTTACCTGCAATTATTGGAAATTAAAAAGAGGTAAATGATGATGAGTATTAAGTATTTTACAGTGTTTTTATTCAACTCATTTAATACTCATAGGTATTCTGTAAGGAAGTTCTATGAACTATGTTTTTTTTCTCCCCTACCTAATTCATAAGTTGAGGTCTTGAGCCCAATGTTGCACTATTAGGAAGCAAGGCATGGGGAGATGTGGAGGGTGGAGCTCTTATAAATGCATTCAGTATCCTTATTGTAATGGCTAAGTTCTGTTGTCAACTTGACCTTTTCAGTAATCTTGAGTGGATCTCTGAGGATGTTCACAGGAAGGCAGCTTCTCAGTAGAGGGAAGGATGTAAAAAGGATGCTCAGGGAAGCTAGAAATTAATATCCCTTCCTGGAAGGGCAGTGCAGGAAGGAAATTCCAAAGATTAAGGAAGCCAACAAGTCTGGGCTAGGGTTGCAAGACCCCACCCTAAGGCTCTATAAAAGGGGAGAGGAATCTCTCTCTTCCCCCATGCCTGTTTGCTGTTTTGTGTGTGGTGCTGGTGATGGTTTTTCTCTCTGCTTGGACTTTTTAAAAGGGGACCAACCTCTTTCATCATTATAGAACTTCCCTTGGATCTGTAGCTTCAGTAAATCCTTTCCTCCCATAACTGTGCCTGGTTTGGAGATTCATCACAGCAGCATGTGGCTGACTATGACATTTATGTATCATTTACTTTCTCATTGCTGGGACAAAATACCTGACAAAAATAAGTTTACAGTTTCAGGTTACAGGGAAGGCAGAAGCTTGAGGCAAAGCTTGTCATGTTCAATCCATAGTGAGGAAGCAAAGTGCTATGACTGCTGCTACTCAGCCAGCTCTCTCTCAACCCACCGAAGGGTACCACCCACTGTTAAGTGAGTCTTTCTACCTCCATTAATCTAATTAAGATAACCCATCACTTGAGATTCTAGGTCCTGTCAAGTCGACAATCAATATAAACCATCACATCTTATAAAAAGGGTCCCAAGGAGCTTCTTTATACCTCTGCCTAGTGAGGACAGTGAGAAGATGGTTTTCTATGAATCAGGAAGTACATCCCCACTAAATAATCTTGATCTTGGGCTCTCCAGCCTATGGGAAATAATTGTATACTTCAAGTCCATATTATTATTACTGCCTAATTTAAAGGTATAAAAACCGAGGCTTACTGTATTGATTTTTCCCAAATAGCATAGCTTGGAAAGTGCAGAGCTGAGCCCTAGGCCCTTTTCCATCTCCAAAACTTTCAAGGTTGACCTTGAACTCTCAATTATCCTCTCTCCCTCAGCCTCCTGAGTGCTGGGATTAAAGGCATGAGCCACTATTCCTGGCAAGACTGTGTCCTGATTCTACTACCTCCTCAGGGAGGAACATGGAGGTTGTGATGTACTGATTGAATGCACGTGGGGGAGGGAATATTAGCTCCCTAGCTTCATCATAGAGTAGCAACCACATGGTCATATAAACAGATCTGTTTCTCTAGTCATTACCCTAGTAGCCTTATCTGGTCATAGTTTTAGTTAGATAGTACTTATGTGTCAGGTATTTCCAGTTAATAACTCTTTCCTTAAAACACCCTATACTGAATTCTTGATATCTCTCCCAGTATTCATTCCTTTTCTTGTTGCTATAGCAAAAGTACCTGAGAGAACAAGAAAGAAGAAAGATTTATGCTAGATCATGGTTTCAGAGGGTTCAGTATGCTATGTGGGGAAGGCAAGGTAGAACAGAGCAGTTCCTGTCACAGCAGGCCAGGAGAATGCCCACACTCAGCTGGCTTCCTCCTTTGTCACATCTCAGTATACTTTTCCTTGTCTCACTCCCTCCCTAACTCCCTCCCTCCTTTTCTCCTCTGTCTTTGTTTTCTCTCTCTTCCCTCCCCTCAACCATGGTTAATATACCAAGGCCATACTATCAGTTTTGCCAATCATGGAAGTAAAATCTCAGCAAGTCTTGCTTGAAAACACACCTAGATTATAGCCTTATTCCAATACCATTATCCTGAAATTATATTTCTGACCTGACCTTGGAGTTGAACTACAATTTAGGAGTACATGGAGAAAGAGAATAGTTAGAGATGAGATCATATTATTGTTATTTCTACATGTTTCTAAGACTACAAAAATTGAAAGTCTGAGTTAAACACAGCTAAGTCCAGTGGATCCAGACTCCTGATCCACATCCTCCTGGGTAGTTCTCCCATGGTGTGTACTCCTGGGGTATGGGGTGTAGATGAGCCTCTTGGTCTGTTGCTTTTTTATCCCTCTCTAGGGTCCAGGATCAGAGCTCACGTCTTCCAATATCAAGGCTGCTGAGTTGGGAGTTAAAACAAGATTGGTTTTTGTACAAAAGAAAGCACGCTCTCAAACTATGGTGAAAAGGTAAAATTCTTGACCAGGGAATCTCTCAGGAAGCACTTGACATTTTAGTATATACTTTTGGTGTGTGTGTGTGTCTGTGTCTGTTTGTCTGTGTAGGAAGTTGTCATACTTAGGACTCTAGCATTGATATATATATATATATATATATATATATATGTGTGTGTGTGTGTGTGTGTGTGTGTGTGTGATTTTAATTATAACTCTGTTGTCACTCACAGGGAATCCCTAGTTCTAGGAAATTTAAGTAAACCTAACTCAAATCCTCAATTGTATAGTCTGGTGGGGATTCCTGGGAGAAGAGTTTCCTGAGATGCTAGACTTTCAGTGACAACACTGAACAAGGCCTGCATACACTCTGATGAGTTGATTACCCTGAGCCTGGCTGAGTATAGAGATCTCACTGCAGTTTTGACTAATTCCATACAGCTTAATTTTTATGCTCCCTACTTTGTGGCTCCTTTATTCAGACATTCACGACTTTATCCCCGGCTGACCTGCATGACAAGCTTAGTTCTTTCATTCTGCAACAAATGTCTTTGCCCTGTGCATTTAATTTAAGTCTTCAAGCTTTCCTGAAGACTTAGGGATCACATATTTCAGTGAACAGTGTTTAGTCATCTATTTAGCTTTTAACATGGCCCTGTCTTTTTTCTTCTCCTCAGTGTCTTGCAATCAGCACATTCGTTTTCATATCTACCTCGATTATTCCTCCTTTCAGTCCCTGTTGGCAGGCATCTTACAGTTGAGTCCATGTATTTCAAGAAATTTTCCCAACAGAGGTGTATCCCATCTAAGAGGAGTTCTTAGCCCAGTTACTTAGGGAATAAAAGTATTTCTATTATATTACATAATGGAGACTATTTTATATAAACATAGATAAAAATGGTTGACCTGGTTTAGGAATTATTAAATTGCCTTCATTTTCTCTCTTTCCCAAGAATCTGAAAGATGTAACTTCACCCAATTACACAATGCCATTTTTTCTTTTTCTCTTGGAGCATACCAGTAGGAGCTAAACTTGAGGGCAAAGATAAGAGCTTAGCTGTCTTCTTGCTTTGGGTACATCATGGAATTTTCCTCAGAGGTCTGTGGCTTGATGCATTAACAAACCCCTCAGGATACTGGCTTTGCAAGGGGAATTGTGTGTACAGCTTAAAAACCAAGTGATGCATCTTTCCTAACGGAAGGCATTAAAGATTCAAGTCGGATTTGGTCCAGAGGCCATAATAATGAGAACGTTGTCAAAGTCATTCATCAGGAAGAAAGCGGAGAGAGATGGGGTCAAATAGATGAGACTGGGGGTGATCCAGAGTCTCGGCATCTAGAGTCTTTTGGAGGTGACATCTGAACAGGGGGTACAAACCCATCTTAGCCACACACTGCTGAAATGAGTCTCCAAATTAGGCAATTAGTTTTGGGAGGAAAGTATTTTTGAAGTAACAGATCCAGTGGAAGTTCCAGAATGGTGAAAGAGGTTGTCCCCCTTTCACAGGTCCAAACAGAGAGGGAAACCCATAACCAGCACCTCCCAAACAAGCAAGCACACTCAAACTCTCAAAACAGTGGGAACTCCAGGTTTGAGCTCAGACTGCTCTTTGCATATGTATAGCTGGAATTCCAGACCCACCCCAGACACACCTGAGGGCTGGACCCTACAGTCTGGCTGAGGTGACACACCCTCCAGCCTGGCAGCTGGAGGAAAACTTTGATAAACTATTGAATCTATTGGAGGACATCCACTCAAACTACCTTAGGGGTAGATGTCAGAAGTCTCCCCTGACTTAGAGTTCCTCTTATTCAGCGTGTCTGCACTTGTCAGGAGAGCAGTTAGCTAGGAGAAGTGGTGGCGATGGGGAAAGGTATATGTGGAAGATAAAAGGCAAACAAAAAGAGTTAAAAAATTTTAAGAACTTCTATATGTATCTACATGTGTCCCTAATTGTGTTGTGTTTCAAAGACAGCAGCTAACATTTAGTGAGTCCTTACATGCCAGGCACTTGTGTTTAGAAAACACGTGATAAGGCTTTATGTTTATTAATCACCAGGAAAATGCAAAAGAAAGTTGCTGCTTAACAGCACAGCAAAGTCACTATAATGGCTAGGATGCACATGTCAAAAATACCAAGTGCTTCTGAGGGTGTGGAGTAGCTAGTATTTCACAACACTGCTGGGAAAGATTTAAATTGGAGCTGTAACGAGGGAGCTGGGGATTAGAACTTAGATAATATCCAACACATTTCAATGCACCTCAGAATTTAAGAAGTACCCGAATTCTTGTCTATAAAGTTAAAGAATTAAAATTATAGACCACCAGAGGATAAGGTATAGCGGGAAACTTTATTTAAAAGAAAATGGGGAATTACAGAGATCTCCAGTGGCCAGTGTGGATAGAACACATGGGAGAGGTTTTAACAAAATCTATGTGGCTCAGCCAAACAAGTAGAAGAAGGAAAGATCATGAGAAGGAAAGGTTCATGTGGGAAAGAAATCCAGCCCCTCACCACAGCTATTAGGCTATAGGGAGTTCAGGGTGGGGCTGATATGGGTTGCTGCTAATAGTAAGCAACGAGGGAAGAGAGAGAGTTTTGGAATCCTCCCTTCCCCCTCCTCCTACTCCGAGTTCTTGTCCTCTAGTGTCAAAGAATTGTACACAGGGACAGAATTAAATTTTAATTATACATTTATTCTAATTTAGTAGATTAGGAAAAGGGAGTTGGATGGGGAAATTGGATGTGGGAAGTCATAGTTTTCCTGCCACCAGTGTGGGGAAAACACGTGTCAGAGAGTTCACAGAGCTTTTATTATTTAAATAAACAGCCCAAGAAAAGATAACAGAAAGCTCCCTTTATGAGAAAGAGAGGTTCATGAGAGAAATGGTCTGGAGCCTGCCCCTCTACCCCAGCCATTAGCTGGGGTAGGGGTACAGGCCTTACCTCACTGAGGCCTGGGTCAGCAGTCCTTCTACTCCATTGCCATGTGGGGGAAGAGGGCTACTTCCTCTAGGGAAGCTAGTTTTAACTCCTCCCCAGGTGAGTTAGAGGGACAGCTGATTGGTTCATATCTGACCAATCAGTTTTAGCACCTAGGTTGTAGCTCTAACTAGACACCTCCCATTCAAGGGGAGGGGCTGGAAGGGGAGGAGTGGTCCCTACACACACCTGACTGTGGGGGGGGGTTGGGAGACATTACCAGATCCCTGGAGAGTCAGAGGTCCTTCTTCTGGGCCATGCACGTAAGAGAAGAGGGCTGGACTTTGTTTTAGTGACTTTTAAGACCTCCGACAGGTAAATCAGAGAGATAACGGAGTGGTCCATACCTGACCAATCAGTGTTTTAGTACTTAGGTTTGAACTTTAGTTACAGACACCTCCCACTCAAGGGAAGGGGGTCTATACAACTTAACTGAAGGAGTTAACTGTCACGGAACAAGTTAAAAAAATTCCTGGTAGTGTCTATCAAATCTGATACTCTCTGGTCAAGAAATTCTATTTCGCCCAAATATCAAATATATAGTTTTATAAAATATCAGGTTTTTTTTAAAAAGAGAGCATTCTCTGTAATAGCATAACCTAAATAAAACTAACTAAATAAATATTTATTTATTAATATTAGAATGGGTAAGTAAATCATAGTGCATTTGTGACATTGATTATTGCTCAGCCATGAGAATGAATGAACACTGGCAACATGTAATGTTGTAGGTAAATCTCTTCTACCCCTCACAGTAAGCCTATGAGGTAGTTTATGTTATTGCCTACATTTTCAAATGAGTGAATTAAGCTCAAGTCAAGAAAATTAGGAAGTTCCATAGCTGAGATTCAAACCCTGGGAGTTGTGTTCCAACCCTTCCCTTCTAGGTGACCCTGCCCTCAGACCCTGGTCCATAGGCACAGGAGGTATTTTTTGTGGGGGATGCTACTATAGTACAATATTCTCAGAGACATAAGGTGGATGGAACTGGTACAGGCTGGCCCTGCAAATGGGAATCGACCAGCTAATTTTGAGCACTATATGTCAGGATGTATATATTAATATTATCTAGTTTACAAAATGTTTAACTTTTATAACAGCTCTTTACAGTAGGCACTGTCCTTATGACCATTTTTACAAATAGAGAAACTGAAATGAAGAGGTAATATGCCTGAAATCATGCAGCTTGTATGTGGCAGAGCCAGGGCTCAAAGTCAAGTCTGGGTGATCCAGAGTCAGTGTCCTTTACCATTCACACCCTGCCTTATCTCAGCGTTTAAATAGAGCAGCCAAGCTTCAGAATGTTCTTGGTCATAGACTTTGCATACCTTGAGCCATGGTCCTTGTCTAAATCAATGAGGACTCAAGTCCCTCAGGTTTCATGGGCCCATTGGCTTCTGAACAAACTATCCACCATAAGTTGCCTTCTCCATTTTCAAAGGAAGAAGAACCCTGACTGTGCATAGGCTGCCCTATGTTATCCCAGACACAAAAAAGAGATGGCAAGTCAATCATCAGAAGGTGTGATCTTGATCGCTATTGGTTAACCTGATTGGATCAGGAAGCAAGTAAGAGTCACACCTCTTGGGCAGGTCTGTGAGGGAATGTCGAGAAAGGATTCACGGAGAGGAGAAGAGCCTCTCCCAGACTGGGTAGTCCTTCCTGCAGAAGCCTATATATGAAAAAGTCTCTGGAAAAAGTAGTGCTTTTGCCTGTCTGCCCTGCTTTTTGGCCACGAGCCCATCTACTCTGTTGCTGCCATTACTAACATCAGAACTCAGCTTTGAACTTCAGCCTTCCAACATGGGTTGAAGACCAGCAGCTCTCCTGGAATCTTCCAGGCCTTCAGTGCCAGATTGGGACTTCTGAGGCATCTAGCCTCATGGACTAGCAGTTACCAGGTTCTCAGCCTCTCTACTCTCTAGTATGCACAAAGCCATTGTTTGACTACTCAGTCCATATCATGTAAACCAATCTGAAAAAGATTGTCTTTGTAAAATGCTTCCATCCTTTCAGTTCTATTCCTCTAGAGAAGCTGACTAAACCAGGTGTGGTGGCTTACTTCTGTAATCCCAGCTCTTGGGGGAGCTAAGGTAAGAGGATCATGCATTCAAGGTCATCCTGGGCTCCAGAGTGAGTTCCAAGTTAGCCTGAGATAGAGTACGACCATGCTTCACAAAAAGAGGAAAAAAACAAGAACCATGAATAATACAGAAGGTATGTCAGACAGTTTCCAGTCAGATTGTGAACATGGCCCCCTTGTAACAGCTGGCATTGAAAAGATTTGTACTAGATAAAGCTAGCAGATGGTGAATGTGTTGTGGCATTCCCCAGTGGATAAGCAGAGGGCTGGGCATCAGGCCTGTCATGTGAGAGGAAGCCTGGGCACTGTCATCCTCTGGCTTCTGTTGCTTCCTGCGTTGCCAACTGCAGAGTACTGTGGGGACGCAGATGTCTCTGACTTGAATGTGTTGGTGGAAGAGGGAGAAGATAGGAGGGTTGTAGAGTCTCATCATCCCCAGCATGAATCATTATGGTAGCCTCCTACCAGCTCCATCCTCCCTTCTCCCTGATGGACCTTTCTCACAGCTCCCAAGAAGTGAGTCCTTCCCTGATGCTCTGGCCATCACTTCCCCAAGCACACAGCATTGTTGGATGTTGAATGCTCTTAAAAATTCCCAGCCTGTGCCTAGAGTACCCCTATTGCACTTAACATGTCAAGATTTTCTGACTACCTCCCAGATAGAGTTCATTGTCCCTTATCTGGTACTCCTGCAGGCTTTTATTTCCTTTAGCTCATAAGATCCCTGTTCCTGCAATATACCACAATTATTTGACATCCTGTCTCCAGGGTAGATTGTTAGCTCCTTATGGACAGGAGACGTGACAGTCCCTTCTACCCCTGACATCTAACAGTGCCTGATTTGTCCAGGTGCTGAGTACGTGTTTGGGGGATAAAAATCTAAAAGCACAAAACTTCAAGTTATGAAGTCACAGTGTTGCAGAGCCAACAGAGCCATTGAGACACCATGTTCTTCTCAGGCCAGCTTTCCTCTCTGTTGTCTCATTATTATTATCTTGTCTAAATGTGCCCGTTCTTGCCATCAGTGTAAGTACAGAAACTCTAACATCTAAGAGTAGGTAATGAGGTGCTTTCTTCTATCTCAGCTTCCTCCTCCAGGCAGGAGGCTGTATGGTGGCGAAGTTACCCATGCAGGGGTCTCATAAGGAACTATGGGTGGAGAATAAGAGATTATTTGTTCTCTGGGCTCCCGACTGCAATGATGGGTTAATAGCAAATGTTTTTATTTTATTTTATTTTATTTTATTTTATTTTATTTGCAAGCAGAGAAAGAGGGAATGGGCACAACCAGGGTCTCTAGCTGCTGCAAACAAACTCCAGATACTTAGGCCACTTTGTGCATCTGGCTTTATGTGGGTACTGGGGAATCAAACCCAGGTCATTAGGCTTTGCAGGTAAGGGTCTTTCCAGGTAAGGGTCTTTCCAGGTGTGATGGTGCATGTCTTTAATCCCAGCACTCGGGAGGCAGAGGAAGGAGGATTGCAGTGAGTTCGAGGCCACCCTGTGACTACACAGCAAATGTTTTAGTAAGTAAACTTAAAAAAATATCTTTCAGTTTAAGCTCAAGGTTTTCAGGGCAATTGAGCAGACTTCCTTCTTATCCAATCCTTTCTTCTATTATTAGCATTTTACTTTACTATGGTACATTTGTTATAACTAATGAACCTGTATTATTCCCATATTCAGTTTATCATCTATTCACATTTCTTTAAACTTTAATATCTCTTCTTTTCTGTTCTAGGATGCCATGTGTCATCTGCTGCTTACATCTCCTTGGGCTCCTTTCTTCTGTGACAGTGTCTCAGACTTTCTTTGGTGACCTTGGTAGTTTTGAGGGGTACTGCAAGTATATGTGGGATGCCATCTGTTGGAATTTGCCTGGTGCCTTCGTCAAGATTAGTTTGGGTTATGAGTTGGTGGGAGGATGATCACAGAGGCAAAATATCACTGTAATCACATTATATCATGGAAATAAGCAAAGTTAAAAAGTGAGATCCTCAAATTTATGTTTTGTCTATATTCCTGATCTCAACTATTCTCTAAAAATTGTGTCCATTTTTTTCTTCCTGTGTCCAGCTAGTCATCTACTTCTAAGAAGCCACTGACCCATGTATTTTTGTAATTCCCCTTCTGGAGACACCCGGGCCTCTTAACACTGCAAATGAACTCCAGACACAGGCACCACTTTGTGCATCTGGCTTATGTGGATACTGGGGAATTGAACCTGGGCCATCAGGCTTTGTAAGCAAGTGCCTTAAGCTATTGAGCCATCTTCTCAACTCACATTTCTCCTTCTCTTCTGCTACCTCTGGCTAACCTTATACGATTTTTTCCATAAACAATAATCATATTCTCCTAACTTGTCTCTCTGACTCTACTTTCCTACCCCTCCATTTTATTCTTCAAAGTACCACGAGCTTACTATTGATTTAACATCTGTCTTCGTGAGGCTAGGGAGATAGCCCAGTGGAGAAAGTGCTTGGAAGCATAGGCAAATGAGTTCAGATCCCAGAACCCATGTGAAGCCAAATGCTGTAGTATGTCTGTAATTCCAGTGTGCCTATGGTGAGTGAGAAAGGCTGTGGAGACAGGAGAACCCCCTAGAAGCTCACAGGCCAGCTAGCTGGGTGAATTCAGTGGTAAACGCACAGTTGAACACAGTAGTCAACAAGAGACCCTGCCTTAAAGAAGGTGGAAGGTGAAGACTAACACCTGAAGTTGTCCTCTGACCCTCAGATTGCACTGTGGCATGCACGTGCCTGCATCCACACATGAACATGCACATATACACACAGAGCAAAAAATTAAAAATAAAACAATAATAATAATAATAGTAATAATAATGACTTCTCAGGATGGCTTCTGTTCCCTATAGAATAAAGTTCCACGTTCTTATCATTGGAATTCAAGGCTCTTCTGGAGCTAGTTCCAAATGTCCTCATTTCCAGTGGTCAATAATAGCTTCCTTTCTATATATTTAATGTAAAAAATAAGTTGGCACTTTTCTTCAAGTAAACGTTTTTTTCCAGAAGTGTCATCAAAACTCTGGGTGTGTGTGATCCACAGACTTCACTGGGGATGAATCTCTCTCTGCAGGTCATGACTTTCCAAGGGAAAGAGAGCTACCCTATGGCCTGGTCTGGTGACAGTCCCTGCCCACTTCCTGCACAGTTTGTATCAAGTTCCTAAACAAGGAGGGAAGAAAGACGATAACAAGAAGTACTTGCCCAGCAGTATGTGTGGGTGTTCAGTACATCTCTATTCATTTTTCTATTTCAGTGGTTTAACATGAGAGCGTCTTTTATCTCACAGTTTCCATGGGTCAGGAATCCTGGTGCAGCTTACCTGGCTCCACTGGCTAGGGTTCCTCACAAAACTCCTCCTCAGGCAAAATGGTGGCTTCTCCATTCATTTTCTCACTCTGATTACAAACACTTTCAAAAACTTGCCAGCGAAACCTTACCTTCTTTAAACTTTTATAACACAGAGAGCCCCTGTCATGTTCTGGGGTAAAACTGAATTCTTCCTTGTCTGGAATAGTCAGTTGCCTATTTCATTGGATGTGAACAGTACCCTTGTGCTTGATTATATCATATGGCTGTCCTAATTTTTAATGAACAAAATAAATTGGATTTCAAATTCTATCTTCCACTTGTTCACATAAATCTACCATCTTCATTATTAAAGTTTAACAGTGCATGAGAAATTTGTGAATTGCTGGCTCGTGGCTTGTTAAGGAATACAGGAACAGTCTAGACTAAGGACCCTTTTTTACTATTTCCTCCCAGGTGCTAGATGGGGAGAAGGGCTAATGAAAGTGGGGGAACAAGGGTGGAGAGAATAGGAACCATGGGTCTAGGAGTGCACAGGAAGGAGTTTGAATAAGACACTGGATTAATCAATCTGCAAGATTGATACTATCTTTGCATATTTATGAATACTAAGCCATTAGCAGCTTAATGAAGCTGTGCTCACGAAATAGGGAAAAGCTGAGACTGTGCAGAAATAGTTATTACTGGTTTGGAAACTCATTTCTTGAGACCTTGTGTAATAAGGGCAAAAAATGTTATTTCAAGAAGGGAAGCATCCACAGATCATATGATAAAAGCAGCAGCTGTCATCAAACCATTGATGCTTTCCTGGTTTTAGTTTTTGGAAATCCCATTTATTTATGGTATAGAATGTTTCAATTTTTAAATAAAATATTTTATTTATTAGAGAGAGAGAGAAAGAGAGAGATGCAGACACAGAGAGAAAATGGAAACGAACTCCAGACACATGCGCCCCCTTGAGCATTGTGGGTACTGGGGAATTGAACTCTAGTCCTTCTGCTTTGTAGGCAAACAGCTGCTAAGCTATCTCTCCAGCCCAAATATTTCAGTCTTATATGACCCTTGATAACTAGGGTGATTAGAGTTGCCAGCAGCACCAATAAGGATGATTTGTGAAGGGTTTAGAGACAAATCAATACCATTAGTCTGAATTAGGAAGAACACAAGACAAAATATATCATGCAATTCCATTATCCATTTGAATATAGGTTATGAACTCATCTTCATCTTGGCTATGAGAAATATACATGGGCAAATGTGTACACCTATACACACCTGCAGTATCCATTCATGTATATATCAGGCATGATGTTCCTCCACCCAGTTTTGCCCTCATTAATGGAACAGTTAGTAATATTTTACAATGTTCCTTTTTTGTGTATTATTAAAGCCAAAATTACAATTATTAGTGTAGGCAGGCAATATTTGACTTAAAAGGTAGCCTGCAATGTTGCTACCATTTTTTCTCCCTTTCCCCTATTCCTATAATATTATTTGTCTTAAACTCTAACATAATTTTTGATAACCCTTCTTTGTTTATGCCCCACCAAAAAGTCATTCTTTCAGTTTTCAAAGGCATAGCCATCTCTAGAAGGTCAGTGGTAGGACAAAATCCTATCAGGGTCATCACTGGCTCCCATTAACCCCTCTGATGTGCCCATCTGCTTTTCTAATGAGCCCTGGGGCCTGAGGACTCTGCAAAGTCTCAAGGTTGGTCTAATGGCAAGATGAAGACAGTGAGGTGCTTTCAAGTTTGACTTCCTAGTTTCTTCCTGATATTCAGCTCAGTTAGCACATGGAAAACCACCTGCTCAGTGCCAGCCTTAGATTCTGCCTCTTAAATACTAGGTTCCTGGACAGTGGTTACCATATTTGGATAATGTCATAGATCACACACTTCTAGGTTGAATCTCCAAAGCAGGTACAGTTATGGGAGGAAAGTATTTACTGAAGCTACAGATACAGGGGAAATTCCATAATGGCAAAAAAAGGCTGGCCCCCCTTTCACAGATCCAAGAGAGAGAGAGAGAAAGAGAGAGATAGAAAGAGGGAAGAGGCCAGCATCAACAGCAAACAGGCAGGGGGAAGAGATTTCTTTCCCCTTTATAGCCTTAAGGCAGGGTCTTGCAACCCTTTCCCAGACTTGTTGGCTTCCTGAATCTCTGGCATTTCTTTCCTGCACTGCCCTCCCAGGAAGGGATGTTCATTTCTAGCTTCCCTGCACTTCCTTACATCTTTCCCAGTACTGAGAGGGCTGCCTTCCTGTGAACATCAGAGACTCACCCAAGATTACTAAACAGGTCAAGTTAACAACAAAAATTAACCATCACAGATAATAAACCCATAGACAGTTACACCTCAGTTTGAGTAATGAGGGATTGTGCAGTGATAGAGTTGAAGTTTATTTTTTTTTAAAAAGGACTTTTGTGCCTATGACCTCCACTGAGCTCAGAAAAAAAACTTTGGAATGGGAGGGGCAGGTATGGTTAGACCTATTTCTCAGACTTCAGAACTCGTGGTCATTGAACACTAGAAAGATTTGGCTTATAAGTAGCAGACTGGGGCTCCTTCTATTTCATCATGGCCCCTGGGAAAGGGCCTAGTGGTGTTATTAATCTTTGTACATCCAAGGCTTTTCCAAGTACTTAGGACTTGAAAAGCCTCAAGTAACAGTGGTTGGAGAAGTGAATGAATGATATTTTTGATAAACCAGGCAGGCTTCCTCATGGTGGTTCCAGAAAAAAAACCAAAACGTAAATTTAACATGGGCTGACTATAATAAAATAGGTTGACTCTAATGAAATAGCTGTTTAAGCCCAAGCCTGCAGTTTCCCTTCCATCTTAGGAGTTAAGAAGTTCAAGGCAGACACAAATATGGATATGGTTGATGATTAAAAAGAATAAAGAATCAGAATGTAAGGATCCTGCTAGAAACACCATGGTGACCAAGTAACGTTCACTTTGTACTTGTGCCTTTGTCCTCATTGTTTATTGCTTGCCTTGCTAGGAAACATTATATGTTACAACATAAGAATGATTAATGGGTTTGGGCCTTTAGAACATGCTGGAAATTGTGCTTGGGCCTCTCCTTGCCAAAAGCCTACTCAGGCTGCACAGGATGGTCCCAGCTGCAGGGTTTTTTTTTTTTCATTAAGGACTCTCCTTTTAGTCTATATTGGGTATGTCGTGCCTTAGTTTACCTGTACTTCAGTTAACCTGTAACAAATTTAGCAGAACATACTTTTGAAACCCATGAAGCAGTACAGAAGTGATTCCCCCCTGTCTCTAGGCTGAATGGAGACCAGGCCCACAGTGTCATAGACTTCCCAAGGGTATACCCTCTGGGAACAGAACATACCCCTCACCATTATTTTGGCCACATGTGTACAGGTTGGATTTGTTTAACCACAGAGAGTTTTGTTCAGAGGACCTTGGGTGGGTCCTCATCTATTGCTCTTTCATAGTTTTTATTCAGACTTGCCCACCAGTGAGCTCAAGCAAGTTGCTTGTTTGTCCTTCCCACACAGGATTGGGGTTATGGGCATGTTAGCCTCACTTGGCTGTCTATGTGTGTGTATTGGGGATTGAACTCAGGCTTCCTAAGGCCCTTGTTCTTGTACGGCAAGTAATCTTACCCACTGAGCCATCTCTCAGCTCCCTCTTTTTATTAAATATACTACTTGGTAACACAGTCTAGGCAAACCCTCTTCCACTGAGCTACACCCCCAGCTCTTATCTCAATTTTTGATAACTCTCTTCTTAGTGAGCTTTTAACTATTTTTTTCTGTTAATGAAAGAATGACATCATTCTTGGGGGCTTCCATTAGGTTCCTTAAAAACACACAGACAACCCAGGTGTGGTTGTTGACACCTTTAATCCCAGCACTCAGTAGGCTTCAGTAGGAGAATCACTCTGAGTTCACAGTCAGTTTGGGCAACAGACTGAGTTCTAGGTCAGCTTGGGCTATAATGAGAGGAAAAAAAACTGCCTTAAAAATAAAAGACGAGAGAGAGAGAGAGAGAGAGAGAGAGAGAGAGAGAGAGAGAGAGAGAGAGAGAAGATGCAAGCCCATGATGAGATGACACTGAGCCCAGATCATACTGGCATGAATTCTATAAAGAGGTTAATGATGGATGGAAATGGAAGCAAAAATTGATTGTACCTAGAAAAGGTACAAAGTCAGCTCACAAGCTTTGCCACCAGTCTTAATAAAATTGAGGAGAAACAAATGGACTTAAGTAGATCAGTGATTGAACTAAAGGCAAACCAGCAAACAGAAGATCTCAAGAATCAGCTAGCCAAACTAAGCAAAGACATGAGCAAATACAAGAATAAGTACCAGGAAGCAGTAAGTCAAACCTTGAAATGAAAACACACCTCAACATGAAGATAGAGGGAACTAAAAAAGAAGTATCAGAAAATAAAAATCATGGAAGTAATAAGAACCTCTCTAGATTCCCTCACCACTAGAATCAATAACTGGTAAGACAGAACTTCAGATGTGGAAGAAAAAACAGAAGAGAATGAGAGGGAAATCAGAAACTTGAATAAGTTCAAAAAAGCAAGTGAACAAAATATGAGGGACCTGTGGGATACCATAAAAAGAGCTAATCTCAGGATCAGAAGGAGAAGAAAACCAGGCCATAGGCAGAAAAATATTTTCAACAGAATTATTCAAGAAAATTTTCCTGGGCTGGAGAGATGGTTCAGTGGTTAAGGCACTTGCCTCCGATACCTAAGGCCCCTGGTTCAGTTCCCCAGGACCCACATAAGCCAGACCCATATGGTGGTCCCGGTGTTCTCTCTCTCTCTCTCTCTTTCTCTCTCTCTCTCTCTCTCTCTCTCTCTCTCTCTCTCTCTTTCTCTGCTTGAAAATGAATAAATAAAATATTTAAAAATTTTTCCCTTATCTTGCAAGAGAAAAACCCTACAGACACAAGGTGACCACAGAACCCCAAGTAGATTTGAACAAAAGAGGACCTCTCCAAGACATATCTTAGTTAAAATGCCAACCATAGAAAGAAGGAAATAGTGGAGAATGCAATAAAATGGAAAGATATTCCATGCTCATGGAGAGGGAGAATTAGTATAGTAAAAATGGCAATCCTTCCAAAAGCAATTTACAGATTCAATTCCATGCTAATAAAAATTCCAGCCTCTTTCTTCATAGACATAGAAAAATTATCTCAAAATTTATTTGGAAGGGCAAAAGGCCTCAGATAGCTAAAACTATCCTAAGTGAAAAAACTTACTCAGGAGGTATCATCATGACTGACCTAAAGACATACTACAAAGCCATAGTAACAAAAACAGCATGGTACTGGCATAAAAACAGACAGAAAGACGAATGGAACAAAATTGTAAACCCCACTTTTAATGCAAGTAGCTACAGTTACTTGATCTTTGACAAAGTTTCCAACAATGTTCCCTGGCATAAAGATAGCATCTTCAACAAATGGTGCTGCACAAATTGGATAAAAATGTAAAAAATGAAAATAGACCCACTCCTTTCATCATGCACAAAAATCAAATCCAAATGAATCAGACCTGTAACCCTGTAACCCTGGAAACCCTGGAAGAAAAAATAGGAGAAACCCTCCATGAAATAGGAGTAGGAAAAAACTTCCAGAGCAAATCTCAGTTGCCCAAGATGAGCAGCAATCACTTAACCAATGGGATCTCATCAAGCTCAAAAGCTTCTGTACAAACAAACATACCATACTCAGAACCATTAGACTACCATCAAACTGGGAGATGATTTTTGCCAGCTATAACACAGACAGAGGTCTAATTTCTAGAATTTGCAAAGAACTCAAGAAATAATAATAAATAAAACAGCCCCCTCACAAAATGGGGCACTGATCTCAACAGAGAATTCACAGAGGAGGAAACACAAATGGCCATTTCTCACTTAATAAAGTACTTAACATCCTTAAGCATCAGGGAAATGCAAATCAAAACTACAATGAGATTCTATCTTACTCCAGTCAGAATGGCAATCATAAAGAAATCCAACAACAATAGTTGCTGGCGAGAATGCAGGGGAGAGGGAACCCTCATTCACTGCTGGTGGGATTGCAAACTCATTCAACCACTATGGAAAGCAGTGTGGAGACTCCTGGACAGAATGGACATAGAGCTACCAATGGACCCAGCTTTCCCTCTACTAGGCATCTACCCACAAGATGTCACACCTCAGCACAGAAACATTTGTGCAACCATGTTTATAGCAGCTCAATTCATAATGGCCAATAATTGGAATCAGCCCAAATGTCCATTCCTGGATGAATGGATATCAAAGTTGTGGTACATTTACACAATGGAATTCTACTCAGTAGAAAGAAAAAAATGACAATGAAATTTGGAGAAAAATGGACTGACGTGGAGCAGATCCTACTTAGAGAACTCACAAAAGAACAGAGTCAAATGCCACATATTTTCCCTCGTATGTGGTTCCTAACCAGGTTAACTTTAAACTCTATGCAAACAAGTCAGGAGAAGTGAGAGTCTGTGAAATAGGTGTAAGGAATGGGGAGATGTGAGAAGGGAGGGGCTTATACATTAAGTTAAACCAATAAAGAATTGAAATCATAAAATCCTTACTTTCATACTGTAACCTCTTGAGCAAGAAGTGGCAAGAGGGGCTGTGAATAGAAGGGGAGGAAGCCAACCTCCATGAAAAACTGAACAGATCTGCAACTCTTTGTCTCAGTCATTGGCTCCTTCCCTCACTGAGCTGTTGATCAAAGAGACCCATGAGGTTCCAAAAACGAGACAGGATTCTGCCAAAGCTCTTGAATACCCACTCCAGGCCAAAGGTAAGATCCTGTTGCTGAAGAATCCACAGAAAGGCATCTATCAGCACCAAGAGACCCTGTGAGGTCCAGAATGGTAACCAGTCCCCAGATGGTAGTTAGTGCAGAGCTGGAAGGCACTGCATAAGCTGCTGGGGGAAACTGGTCAAGGACAGCTGGAGTAAACAGAGACCACTGATATAAAAAGGAGTCTACAGCCACGAGTAGGCTGAACACACTTCCTTCTGGGAGAGAATAGCAAACCAAGAAATGAACGTTGTGCAATGGAGGTGCCAAAGCCTAGGGGAGGCAATCAACAGTTTTAATCCACTCAGTGACAAGGAGCCCTTAACTGGAAATGGGGACTCATGGCGAAATGCATTGGGACCCAAAATCTTGGCCCCCCCAAAGAGAAATTCACTTTATGAATTAACTACAAAGAGGCTACTCACAATAGAATCTTGTTAATTTAGAAATATGTATCTCAATTAACATATACTGGTCTCACTCTCCAATGGAGATTCTGTTTGTATTTTTCAGTAAGCAGCAAGAGAGCTGTGGCCTTTCCAACCCTACCAACAAGCCAGAGGCTGATGGCTGACATCCTGGCAAGAGATGAGCCATGCCAGACCTACTGTGGAGGCTCCACATTGAACCCTGCAGAGAGTGGTGGGATAAGCAAGAGACCTATAACCACAGCCAATCAGTCAACCCAGGATAAGCTAGTGAGACAGGCACCAATGATTTTCAACACAACCTAAAGCAGAAGTACAGAGACCTCCTAAGACCTCAACAATAAAAGTCTTAATACTCACCCACCATGACTCAGGGAACTGAGCTGAAGAGGGACCGGAAAGATTGTAAGAGCCATGCTGGAGGAGAATTTCCAGAGACATCGTCTCCCCTCAGTAACAACCTACAAAGGGGGGTGGAACCAGGTTGACTCCCAGCCTATCCACAACCTCCCACCCCATGGGCTGATCCAGACTGCCCACGGAGGAGGATATCCAGCTGATTGGGGACAGGGAGGAGGGAAATCGGGGAATTGGGGATACCAACACATTTTTTTGCTCATACAGTGTATCTAATTATGGATAATAAAGATATAATTTAAAAAATCAGACTTGTGCTTACTATGGTATGAGACATGGCTGTGTTTGGTAAGTTCTAAGCAGCTCCATTAACCAGGCTGTTGAGTCCTCTTGTGGCCTCGAGGCTTCCTGGACAGAAAGTATTATTTAAAGATAAGGGACTGTGGAGGAGGCTACCCTTGACAGCAGACAGCAAATTCCATTCTTAGCTCCTCTGCTAAATACTGCTGGGATTTGGTCAGGTCCCAGATCTTCGGGCTCTTTACCTTTGACTTAGATCTAATCACACTTGCTCTACATTATTTCTCAGCTGAGTTGCAAAGGTGACCTAGTTTATAATGACAGTTCTCCATGCCATGAGAATAAAGATATGAATTTCTAAGCCCATCCTGGTGGTGCAGACTTGTAATCCCCAGTACTTTGGAGGCAGGGGCAGGAGAATTCTAAGTGGAAGGACAACTTGTGTGCAATGGGATTGTAGCTCAGTGGTACAGTGCTTGCTTAGCATGCACGAAGCCCTAAATTCAATCCCCAAGTTGGTAAAAAAAAATAACAGATAGGATCTTCTTTGGGCCTATAGGCCATGCCACTATTGCAGAGGTGTATCTGGTCTGGTTGGAATATGCACACTGAGGATTTTTTTCTCTGCTCTTAGTATCTTGAATTTCTGAATATTTGAGAGATGTGTGCTTAGAGGAACAAATGAATGAGTTCTTAGTGTTCCTTCCCCCTTTTGTAACAGCATATTATAATTAGTTATCCAAATTGAAAGTGTTATGTGGATTAAAATGAATCATTTTATTCTCTTTTAAGTTACCTTGTTGGATCATTTCTATAAATCTTTCATTTTTTTTCCAGAAAGAAAAATAAAGCTGAAATTTGTTTCACCTCCTCTCTGAATTCAGAGTTGTAAATATCCCTATTTTCCCCTTGGTATACTTCTTGATCATTCTCTAGACTTTGGGTTTTTTTTTTGTTTGTTTCTTGTTGTTATTGTTTGTTTGAGACATATTCTTGTCAGGTAGCCCAGGCTGGCTTTGAAGTGACCAATGATCTTCCTGCCTCTGTCCTCGGTATCCTGGCATTACAGGCATGTTCACTGTGACCAGCTGTCTAGTCTTTTATTCCCAAGTGTCTAAAATTAAATTTTATCTGAGAAGTCATTTACATCATGACAAAGCCAAGATGGGCTGTTTATGGGGGGTGCTGCACCCCACTCTGGAAGCCCCAGTCTCTTCCTCTGCTTTCTGGAGCTCTGGCTTGTTCACAGTTGCTCCCCAGCCCCAGTGCCTGGAATGGAGTAAGTGCTCGCTGAAAGCTGTTGCATATGTTAAATAAATAAATGAAGGGGAGCAGAGGGCTTCCTATGGCCTCCATTGTCTGGCACAGCCTTTTCTAGAGCAATGACTGGCTGCAGTAATTGAAGACTCAGAGCTCTAAGCTGGTCAATGAATGGAGTCCAGGCATCCTGCAGTGGTCACACTTGGAGGTCATGTTACTCTGCAATCCTCCCAGCAATTCCACTGGTGGTTTATTGGTGGCTTTTTCATTTGTATGTGAGTGCATGTTTGTGTGTGTGAGTACAGGTACACACATGAGCCATCCTCACCATCTTACATCATTTGAGGCAGACTCTGCTGATCTCACTTCACTGGATTGTTCTTTTTGCTGTGTTTCTAAGAGATTCCAGGGAAATTCTCCAGCTCCCATCTCGCCATGAGAGTGCTAGCATTACAGAAGCCCACCATGGCTTCTAGTTTCTTACATGGGGTCCGAGAATCAAACTCACTACTCATCCACTGAGCCATCTCCCTAGCTCCTGAAGACTTTTTTTGCATGTATATGTGTATTCTTGTATGTTTGTGTGTGAATGCACATGCTCATGGATGTATGTGCACAAGTGTGTATGATGTGAAGTCCAGAGGTTGATGTCAGATGTCTTCCTCTATTGCTGACTTCTTCTTCTTCTTCTTCTTCTTCTTCTTCTTCTTCTTCTTCTTCTTCTTCTTCTTCTTCTTCTTCTTCCTCCTCCTCCTCCTCTCCTCCTTCTTCTTCTTCCTATTCTCTGACACAGAGTTTCTCACTTGAACCCAGAGCTCACTGATTCAGCCAGTGTAGCTAGCCAGTTTTCCCCAGTGATTCCCTGTCTCTACTTCCCATGAACTGGGATTACAGGCAGCCACCATGCCCACCTGTATTTATATGGGTGCTGGGGATTCAACTTTCAGTCTGAATACTTGGGAGGCAAGTGTGTTACCAATTGAGCCATCTCCCTAGCCCCTACTGAAGGATCTTCATAAATTATCAGCATTATCTAATCTGCAATATAACATACATCAGTATTTGCATGCCTTTCTGTCCCATATCATGATTGTCAGCTTCCTGGGGTTTGAAGCTTTCCAACCTGGTGGGGAAAGAGCAAAGTGAATCTAAAATTGCACATTCTGCATTAGCAAGCATTTTCCTAACAGGAAACACTTTGCTTTGTCTAGGTCTGGACAAGAACCAAATCTTCTCGCTACCATAGTACACATTTGATGATTGAGCAGATTTTTCACAGGCTAGCCTCTGACTGCACTCTCTTTTACCCTCGGTTCTCTCTCTACCACATTCTTCTAGTTCCAGAGCCATATGGCACCTTAATTCATGAATCCCTGACATTGTTGTTGTAGATTTAGATGATTGTATCTCCCAGCCACCAGACACAGGAAGTGTCTGGTGTCTTCTGATGAGTCCTCTTGACAACTAATCACTGGTAGTATACTTCTGTTGGAAGTCCCTGAGATTTCATTTTTAAGAATGTCCAAAACAATATAAAACCTACCTTTAAATTCTCTTCCAACCCAGACATATGTTAAGACACCAATTAATCCTCAGGACATGAAGTAAGGCATATTTTTATGTTACAAGCACAACGATGGCTAATTAAGTTTGGTACATATAGCTCTTGTTCTTGCTCCCTGTCAAATCATTATAGTCTTTTCATTGTTACTCTTAAGCCTGACACCCAGTTCTACAAATTGAATGAATGTATATCATTGACAGAGAGGCAGGCTTGGAAGATAAAGATCTGAAAAGCACTGGAAGACGTGGAGGCTATATCATCTTGGTTAAGACCAGAGACACCATTCGGCAAACCTTATGTCCTATTATTTGCTACCTGCTTGATTCGGGGCATGTCACTTACACTTTCTGAGCCTGGGTTCCTCAACTGTGAAATGAGGAGGACAATCCTGGAAGTTATGAGGACTCATGAGCATAAGGCTCTTAGCACAAAAACAGTAGCACTTCCAATACTGCTTGCTTACTTTTGCTTATATGTTTTTATTTATTCGAGAGAGAAAGAGGAAGGGAGAAAGAGAGGGAGGGAAAAAGAGAAGCAGAGAGAGAGAATGGGTACACCAGAACCTCTTGCCACTGCACATGAATTTCCACTTTGGACACCTGGCTCTATAGTTTTACATGGGTACTGGGGAATTGGACCTATAAGGACAGAATTTGCAACCAAGCACCTTTAACCACTGAGCTATCTCTTTGGCCCACTTGCTTACTTTTAACGTTTCTTTATCTTTTAGGTCTATCTAGACATCTGACTTATCTTTGGTAGATTAACTTTTGTTCGAATTCAGCCTCATAAACTCTTTCCTAAAGACAATTCTCTTTATGCCTAGGGCCAGAGGTGAGCCATTTTTTGTCCATAGCACCTAAAAGAAGTATTTTTAATTTGATAAATTCCACCCTTCATTTAGTAGTCTACTATTCATGAAGTGTTCTTTGGTATACTATTCTTCAAAATAACCCTCTGACAACATGGTCCCTGTGTGCTCACTGGGATAGTCCTTTTTGCACTCTCTCCAAGAAAGGTCTTTCCCAGAAATGACCTTTCCCCTGTGGCTCCCTGTCTGTGAAGCTCACCCTCATTGATGTACATGTGGTCCCTGGGTTGTTTGACAGACCCATTGAGATCACTTTAAAGTAGGCCTAAGACTCATCATAATAGTGCCCTAGTTTACTAATTTACAGCAGCCTCACTGCTTACCTTATTTATTTATAATAGAAATTACCACTCTAGAATACAAGCTTGGTGAGGGCAGAAATGCTGTCCATTTTATCTCCATATGGAATGCATTCTCAATGTAGGGCAATAGTAACCAGGAAGAGGTGGTTTTTTTAAAAATAAAAAATTAATTAATTAATTAATTGTGTTGTGTGTATGGGGGGTGCCAGGGTCTCTTGATCTGCAAATGGGATGCCAGATGTTTGCACTACATTTTAAAAATGTTTTTATTTATTTATTTGTAAGCACACAGAGAGAGATAGAAGAGAGACAGACAGAAAGGATGGTGCGACAAGGCCTCTATTGACTGCAAATGAACTTCAGATGCATACACCACCCTGTGCATCTGGCTTTACTTGGGTACTGGGGAATTGAACTTGTGTCATCAGGCTCTGTAGGCAAGAGCCTTAACTGCTGAGTAATCTCTCCAGCCCTGAACTACTTTTTTAAAAAATGTTTTTATTTATTTATTTGCAAGCAGAGAGAGATAGAGAACAGAGACAGAGAATGGGCGTGCCAGCCACTGAAAACTAGCTCCAGATGCATGCACCACTTTGTGCATCTGGCTTTATGGGGGTACTGGGGAAATAAACCCAGGTCATTAGGCTTTGCAGGCAAGTGCCTTAACCACTGAGAAATCTCTCCACCCTGCAATATTTTTTGCACCAGGCTTTACATGAATGATGGGAAATTAAACCCAGGCTGGCAGGCTTTGCAAGCATGCACCTTTAACTGAGATGTCATCTTCCCAGTACCCAAAATTGTACCTTGAGGTTGAAATACTCCTTCAATGTATAAAACACAACTATGCATACAGTACACACATAAGCAGACACACACACACACACACACACACACATATATATATATATATATATATATATATATATATATATATATATATATATATATAATGTACACTGTGTTAAAATTGGGGAACATAATGAGGAGAAGAACATTGAAAAAGGCTGCTTAGGGGAATTACAATGAAAAAACCCAAAGGTTCAGAATACTGCCTTACATTGGAGGGCAGTGGTGAGCACACAGTAGGCTCATAAATAACATCTTTTAATAGCTACAGAGTCTTAAGTTCAGAGAGATGAAGTGGCTGGCCTCAGGAATAATATTAATAGATAGTACAATTGACTCTCTAAACTATTTTTTGGGTCTTGTGTTTTTTTTTTTTAATTCTAAGCCATCCGTTAAATGCTCAGTACATGCTTTTTGAATTGACTTCAACATATTCAGCATTCCCACAAGAGGCAACCAAGGAAACATATTTTCTATGCGACACAGCAAATGGTCTCAGAAAGTCATTTTCTTCAGAGAGTCCAGCTAATCTTCTTCCCCAGAGAGCACTAATGATGTGTCAGATGTGGCTCATCTTAAAAATAAGAATCAGTTCAGTTTCCTCATGGCAAAATAAGGGTGAAAAGGTGAACAGTATTTCTGGTAGCTTAGTAATTGTTTCACAGCATCCGAGGGCCAAAAGAAATAACTAAGAATTCCATAGGTCCAAATAGCTAATGAGTATTTATGTACAAACATTTCAGGGCATGTTGGCCACTATATACCTTCTTAGGCGTTGGAATTTTAATGGATATTACTATCCTCATTTCTGTTTTCCATTGTGTTTTAAAATATTTTTATTTATTTAGTTATTTGTAAGTGAAGGGAGATAGAGAGAAGAGAGACATAAAGAGAATGGGCACCCCAGGGCCTCTAGCCACTGTAAACAAACTTTAGATGCATGCACCTCTTTGTGTATTTGGCTTTACATGGGTACTGGGGAATCGAACTTGGGTCATCAGGCTTTGTAGGCAAGCACTTCAACCTCTGAGCCATCTCTCCAGCCCCTCCCATTGATTTTTTTAGAGGTACTTACCTTTAATCACAGAAATTTCTCTGATTAAATTAGGCATACCTAATGTTACTGGAAGGTGTATAATAGTCTAATGTTGAAACTGACTACTTCAAGCTAGTAGCTTACACAGCACCTGGTAGATGTTGTTCTGATGCCTTTGAAAATTTGAAATGTCCTAAGATACCCCTGTGAATTCTCTGTGGCATCCTGGAGTGTCTCAATACACAATTTGAGAATGGTTTCAGCAGACAAAGACATAGTATTTGAGGTAGAACAGTGGCAAGGGAGTTGAATAGGGGTGGTGAATTTTGAATAGTAAATGTTTGGAGGTGACAGATTAGAAGCAGGGCTAGAGAGAAAGCTCAACTTGTAAAGTGTTTGCTTTGTAAGCATGGTGACTTGGGTTTGGTCTCTAGAACCCATGTTAAAAAAAATGGAATGTGATGGTGTGTGCTTATAATCACAGCACTAGGGAGGTAGGGATAGAAGGATTCCTGGGGTTCTCTGGCCAGCCAGTCTAGCCTAATTAAGCTAGTTCCAGGTTAGTGAAAGACATTGCCTCCAAAAAGGTGGATGGATTTCCAGAGTAACGATACTTGACAGTGTTTGTCTTTTTAACTTCTGTATGTGCACACACACATGTGCTTGTATACCTCACATGCAAACTCACATACATGTACACAAATACACACCAAAAAAATTAGGAGGCAGAAATGGTCTAAACTGCTGAATGAACAGAATGTGGAGGAGGAGGAAAAAAGTGTGGAAAGAGAAGTTCTGTGTCAGGATGACTAGAGAACTGCCATGTAGCTAAGCCAAGACATGTGCAAATATAAGAATGAGTGTCAGGAAGAAGTAAGTAAATCAAACCTTGAAATGAAAACACATCTCAACAGGATGATAGAAGCAACCCAAAAAGAAATTTCAGAAAACAAAAACCATATTGAAATAATAAGAGCATCCCTGGAATCTCTCACCAACAGAATCAACCACTGGGAAAACAGAACCTCAGACATGGAAGACAAAACAGAGGAGAATAAGAGAGAAAGCAGAAACTTGACAAAACTCAAAAGAGCAAGTGAACAAGACTTGAGGAAAATGTGGGATACCATAAAAAGACCTAATTTCAGGATCATGGGGATCCCAGAAGGAGAAGAAACCAAGTCAGGGGCATAGAAAATATTTTCAACAGAATTATTCAAGAAAACTTTCCATACCTGGCAAGAGATAGTCCTGTACATCTTAAAGAGATACACAGGACCTGAAACAAATTGGTCAAAGGAGGAACTCCCCAAGACATATCATAGTTACAATGCCAAACATTGAGGGTAGAGAGAGAGTACTTAGAGCAGCGAGAGAAAGGAAATTGGTCACCTACAAAGGCAAACCCAGCAGACTCACCTCAGACTTCTCCATAGAAACTTTAAAAGTCAGAAGAGCTTGGAATAAAGCAATTCTAGGCCTAAAGAAGTATGAATTCCACCTAGACATACCCAGCAAAGTTATTCATCATAATAGATGGAGAAATGAAAGTATTCCATGAAATTAGCCAGCTCTACAATTACTTGAACACAAAGCCAAACCTCTAAAAGATACTACATAAGATATCCCATGCAGATGAAACAAACAACTGACCTCAAGAAAGGAACAGAGAACAAGCAAGGTAACACAAAAGTGACAACAATAGCATCTCAGATAACAATCCCCATAGACCCTCTAACATGGTAGGCTTAAAGCAAACCTCACAGTTATAACTCTGAATGTAAATGGTTTCAACTCTCCTGTAAAAAGACACAGGAGAGCAGGCTGGATCAGAAAAATGGACCCTTCCATCTGTTGCCTTCAAGAAACACACCTTTTTGCTAAAGATAGTAACCTACTGAGAGTAAAAGGATGGAAAATAATTTTTCAGGCATGTGGGAATAATAAAAAAGCAGGTATAGCTACTCTAATATCTGACAAAATAGACTTTAAATTGAAATCAATAAAAAAGGATGATGATGGCCACTTCCTACTCGTCAAGGGAACAATCCAATAAGAAGACATCATTATATTAAATATGTGCAAGAAAGGAGCACTTGTGCAATGGAGGAGCCAAAGCCTGCAGGAGGCAATCAACAGCTTCTAAATTTGACCAAATAATCCACTTAGTGAGGAGGAGCCCTTAACTGGAACTGGGGACTTAGTGCGATTTGCACTGGGAGCCGGTCTCTTGGGCCCCTGAGGAGAGATGCACTATGTGAGAGATTGACAGAGAAGCTACTAAAAATAGAATCTAGCTAATTCAGAAATGTGCATCTCAGTTGACCTATACTGATCTCATTCTCTGATGGAGATTCTGTTTGTATCTTTCAGAGTGCACTGAGAGAGCTGTGGCTCATCCAACCCCACCAACGAACCGCAGGTGGATAGTTGACATCCTGACAAGAGATACTGGTAGAGCATGAGACTCTTAATCTCAGGGTCATGGGTTTGAGCCACACATTGGGCCATCCAGCGGGTCCATCAGCAAAGGCTCTATAGAGGGGGTGAGAATGAGAGAGAGAAGAGGTGCAAGGAATAGAGCAAGACAGTGTTCTGATCAAACCCATTTTATTCCAAAGCAGGCAGCACTTAAATATCTTTTGGGGAGGTGTTAGGGATTAGCATAATCAGGTTGCTAGGTGACCTGGCCACAGCAAGGGTCATGTGACCTCTAGAGAAACCTGCAGGCGGAGAAAGTTTGGCAGAGAAATAGGAACTTAGCATTGGTTAGTAGGAGGAAGAACAGAGACCTTCAAAACAAATGATGACGCAGTTTAAGGCACAATAACAGCTCCCCACACCCAGACATACCATGGAGGATCCATAAGGAACCCTGCAGAGAACAAGTGATCCATAACCCCAGCCAATCAGTCAAAACAGGATGAGCCAGTGAGACAGACACCGGTGATTTTTAACACAACCTGAAGCAGAAGTGCAGAGACCCCCTAAGTTCTCAACAATAAAGCAGCCTTAATATTCACCCACCACATCTCAGGGAACTGAGCCGAAAAGGGGGCAGAAAGATTGTGAGAGCCGTGGTGGGGGAGAATATCAGAGGCATGGCACCCCTCAGTAACAACATACTGGGGCTGGCAGAATGGGGCTGACTATTAGGCTATCCATGGTCCCCTGCCCCAAGGACTGATCCAGACTGCCCACAGAGGAGGATACCCAGCTGATTGGTGATGGGGAAAAGGGACATTGGGGAACTGTGGATAACAACTCATTGTTTGCCCATTAAGTAATGTAATCCATTATGGACAATAGAAAAAAGGATTTTTTTTTCCCAAATCAGGTAACATTCACAGAGACTGAGTATCAAAAAATAGGTTTATTTTTTATTTTATTTTATTTTTTGCAGAAACACTGTTCAACCCTCTGTGCTCAAGATGCCTATGGGAACATGGATATTGTGGAGTGCTTGGGTAACTCTTTTAAAGGTTTGGCTTAAGAAGTTGAGAAGGGGAAGGGAGGGGAAGGGCAGAGAGGGAAGGGGAAGAGAAGGGGAAGGAGAAGGGGAAGGGGAAAGGAAGGGGAAGGGAAGGAAGAGTTGAGCCCAGGAGTAACAGGTCCTTTGGCTGGCTTGGTTTGACTTTCTGGGTCTTGGTATCAGTCTTCCGGTACCCTGGTTGTCTTGGGTTCCAGAATGTAGTTGAATTCTGCAAATTCTTTCATTTGCTAGTGTGACTAGGTTTCTTTGGTCCCAAGGGCCTGAAGACAAAAATAGAACAGTTGAGCTGAAGATGGCAAATCCCCATCTTCAACAGCCCTCTAATAGTAGCTGCCCCTGCTACACAGAAGTGGACACCAGCACAGTGCTTGAGTAGCAACGCTGCACAGTTACAAATGGCCAAACCTGTATTGTCTCCCAAGAGGAAGAAAAACCATGGCTCCAGTATTGAGCAACTACCATGTTCTAGGTTTATACATACCCATCTCTAAGGCACTCAGCAGTGATTTCTTGATGTTTCCCTCCCAAGTGCTTGCTCAGGTCTGTGCTCTGCTAGGGCAGGCTTGGTGGCCTAGGGTACCCAGTTTACTTACCTACTTTGAAGTCTAACAATGGCTCCATCATTGTAGTCTGCACTGCTTACTGGTTCATTTACCTGCTGCCTCCTGCCTGCCCTTGCCTCACATCCCTTATCCTCTCCAAGTATCAAGTGCCTCAGGAGTCAGACAGCTCTGGTGAAGGCAGAAGTCTTCATCCTTTCAATTGAATTACTTTAAGGGAAATACAAGTTAATAAAACCCTTCACAATTTTGATCTACTTTTTTTCTAATACCATAGTTAGCCTTTGGTGAAATGTCTGTTTCCAGCTGAGCGGCCTTTTTGTTTTTGTGTTTGTTTTCCCTCAGAAAGACCTCCCCGCCTGGCCGCCCATCTATCTGGTACTAAGAACATCATAGTTTAGTTCCAGCATCTGTCATTGTTCCCCAGCTGCAGATGGGCCCCAGGGGAGCAGCAGAGTGCCACCGATGGCTGTTACCAACAGCCCCAGCAAGGCCTCTGAGAATAGGGAACTGTCACACGTCTGAGGTTGAGAAGTCCTGTGACTAGATAACCCATTTCCTTGCTGGGGGGATAATATGCACTTCAATCCTTAATATACATCTTGTACTATATTCAGGATTAACACATTTCTTCCCATATTTAGAGCCTAACTCATATTTCTTATGTAACTCTTAAGTCATACAAGTTTGTTTTGTGGTCTATATTCATAAAAACATTTAAAATTTTGTCTTTTAGTCACTCTTTAAATTTTCTTTGTGAGGCAAATTATTCCCCAGCCTGTTTGTAAACACAGTCAGATGCTAACAATGTTCTGGATCTTGTTTGGTGTCAAAACATGCTCTTCAAATATCCTGTGAAAATGATAGTCAAAGCTTTTCATTCCATTGAAACTTGGAAGCATTTTGGTGACTGCCTATAACATGCACTGAGAGGTAGAGGCAGGAGGAACAGAAGTTCACGGTCATACTTAGCTATGTAGTGAGTTCAAGACCAGGCTGGGTTACATGAGAAACCAGTTTTTAAAAATCCCAAAACAAACAAAAGAAAGTTGCAGTTTCTCTCTTTTATTTTGAGTGATGTAGATAAGGTTATCAGAAGTTGGAATGCAAGCATAGTTCATTTTCTCTCTCCACATTTGTGCCCACAGCTGGAGGACTGTTTTCTGGCCCTCTAGAATTAGGGCATAGAGGTAAGGGGGTGGAAGAAATCAAGAGACAATAAGGAAGCAGTTACTTGCCTGATAATTTTGGCGGTTAAGTGACATATTCATTTCTTGGGGACATTTTCAAAAGTTCTTTAAGAAAACTTGTTCTCATCACTGGGAAACTACCACATTAAGAGATGAGGTCAAATGGGTTATTCTTGGTTGATTCTTTGTTTTTCTTTGGTTTTTAGGAACTAATGATACCTTCAAAGTCTTAGTGTTTGCGTTGTCATAACAAAATACTTTAGGCTGGGGAATTTATAAAGAAGAGAAATTCATTTTTCATAGTTCTGAAATCCAGGAAGTCCAAGATCAAGGTGCTGGCAGGTTCATTGTCGAGGGAGGGCCAGATTTTGCTACCTTAATGCATCCTCTCTCTGGAGGGGAGGAATCCTCTATCTTCCCCTGGCAGAAGGTGGAAGGGAATAAGGGTGAAATCCCTCCCCCATGCCTTTTTATAAGGGCACCTAATGCCACCCAGTGTGGGGGCAATCTCACAACCTAACCACTTGCTGAAGGCCCACCACTGTCCTTGGGTTTTGCAGGTGACACAAGCCATTTTGCATACCTCCCTTTTGCTGATGTCTGTCTCAGTAGGTTTCTCTCCAGAAAGGACCTAAGTTGGCCTAGCACATGCTCTCTTGAACAGCATAAAGCACTCCGGCAGGCCTCACTACTACAAGATGAAGACGCGAGTGGGGAGGAAGATGGGCTGTGTTCCTCTGTAGAGTGCTGGCTATGGGGGCTCATGTCTTCTTCTTTGGAATTTCCAGGTGGGATTCAGACACAAACCCACCAAGCTCCATGAACATGATGCGTCATCACTTAACTCATATCCAAGTGTGATGGTTTGATTCAGGTGTCCCCCACAAAGGAATGTGTTCTGAATGCTTGATCCCCAGCTTACGGCAGTTTGAGTATTGGAACCTTGTTGGAGGGATGTTGTTGGGGACAGGATTATGGGTGTCATAGCCAGTTTCCCCTTGCCAGGGTTTGGAACACTCTCCTGTTGCTGTTGTCCACCTGATGTTGGCCAGGAGGTGATAGCCACTCTCCGCCCATACCATACCTTTCCCCGGCCATGATGGAGCTTCTCCTCGAGTCCATAAACCAAAATAAATTCATTACTCCCATCAGCTGCCTTTGGTCAAGTTCTTTGTTGCAGCAATGAGAAATCTGACTGCAATACCAGAGGTCTCTTCAAAGCCCCATCATTTTATCTGGAGGTATGGAGCAAGACACATATCTCATCATTGTTTGAGGAAACCACTCTAATCACCTCCTCCTGACCCTTTTCTAATGCTCAGTATGTGACAAACTTGAAAGCTGTCTGACTTGTTTTCTATGTAAAATCGTGGTCTACTTCCTCTATTTGAAATTTGCTGTTTAGTATGTCAGGCCCAAAACATCTACTTTAACATCATAACAAGAATTCAGCTTCAGGTTCAAGATGGCGGACTAGTAGCCACTTGGTGTCCCCCGGGGAACAAGGGTTAGGGTTCTCAGCTGTGATTCAGGCTGTGGACACAAGCTGCAATCTATCAGAACATGTGGGACACAATGAAGGCAGTCCTAGTGAAATTTATTGCACTAAATGCCTTCATAATGAAGACAGAGAGGTCTCAAATCAACAACATACCCTCCCACCTAAGGTCATTAGAACAGATGGAAAAATCCAATCCTAGGAGCTCGAGACGCAAGGAAATAATTAAGATCAGAGCTGAGATTAATGACTTGGAAACAAAGAAAACAATTTTAAAAAATAGACAAATAAAAGAGTTGGTTCTTTGAAAAAGTCAATTAGATTGACAAACCCATGGCCAATTTAATCAAACAAAGAACAGAGAAGGCCCAAATCAACAAAATCAGAAATGACAAGGGCAAGATCACAACAAACCCTGAAGAGATTGGAAGTGTCATCAGGTCATAATTCCAAAACTTCTACTCCACAAAATTAGAGAACCTAGAAGAA